>CAJHUC010002896.1:0-32531 GCA_905146915.1 Ostreobium quekettii
GCGGCCATGGCCAGCCAGCCCCGGTTCGAGGAGTGAAGGGGCCAGGTGAAGCCTCCCGTGAAGGGAGGTGCGATCCGACGCCAACGCCCCCTATAAGGGAGGCCAAACGAACGGCCTTGCAAGCCACTGAACTGGCCGCCAAAATGGACGAGCAAGCGCCGGGTTCTGGGCCGAACGAAGGGCCATTGTCCGCAGCCGCGATTAGCCAGGCCATCGCCATAGGAACTGCCATAGCAGTGGCGATTCGAGCGAATCAACGCCCAGAACGCAAAGTTGTGGAGCTGTCCGGTGCGCAAGGAGATGGCAACGCATTTGGCGCCAAAATGGGCGATGAATTCCGAGTGCAAGAATTTGTCGAGACGGGCCATTCCGTGGAACCCGAATGGGCCATGGAGTGGACGGAATGGAATGCGCCTCCGGCCCCGATTCAAGGGGGCCCAGAGGTTGGCGCTTGGTACCCGGGAGCGGCCGGTCCCCAGGAGGCCTACCCGGCCTACCCGGGTTGGGCTGCCCCCGGCGATCCGGGAATTTTCCCGGCGGGTCATGGACCCATGGAATGGAGCCCGGCGCCGGCGCCTCCCATGGCGCCTAACTTGCTGGCAAATCCCCCGGCCATGGCTCAGCCCGGCGTGCCGCCAGCAGCACCTGCGCCTCCAAGAGGACCCCAGGGAGTCGGGATCCCGGGGTCGGCTGTGGGGATGGGGCCGATCGCCCAGAATGCGCAGCAAGGCGGGGCCCCCTTGCAACCACAGCTCGGGGCACCCCCTCTGACTGCGCAGACTGCACAGTCTGCGCAGTGGCCGTACGCACCCCCTGCGCAATACTAAGCAGGGGTGAACCCGACCCCTCCAGGGGGCTGGTGGTAGGTTGGGGCCCCCGTGAGCTACCAGGGGGCTCTGCTATGAGGCGGCCCTTAGCAGGTTAGTCAGAATACTGTAAATTCAAAAAACCATTCTTTAATTAATTCAAATATTTCAAATGTATTTAATTCTAATACGCCTCTGGTACCCTATGGGCGACAGTTGGCTGACAATACAAGGACACAAGGTGTGTCTATGGGGGGATACACTGCAACCCCCAGTAATCAGCCCATAGATAGATTGGGTGGCCAATCAGTCCACCACCACCTAGTAGGTGGTCAAATTGCCCACCAAAATCAAGGTGGCGACAATACTACTATACCCAACACCTCAGTACAACAGAGGTCTGGTGAAAGACCCACAAAAGTAATCAATGTGGGTCCCAAACCACAGAAGTGGACTGGCAAAACGCTATTTTTGGCATTTTGAATGAAGTTAGTACTCTATTTCAAAGCGATTGGCCTCGCAAAAGAGCAATGGGGCCAAGTAGGCCTCACGTTCCTGGACGTAGCCCCCAGGAACACACTGCTGGCCAAAATAGCTACCAACTGCAAGGTCGCGACAACCCCTGAGGTGATGTCCAAAATGGACATCTCTTGGGAGGGCTTTAGTATCGGCATAGACCAACTCTTCGGGCAGAAATGCGCCGAAGATGAAACCCTCAAGGCAATTGAAAAACACATGGCCCCATATACTTCGGGACCTGACATTTTGAGTTATTTACAAATACTTGATCAATTATACGCGTTATGCTGTGAACCAATAGGCAACGCCCAAAAAGTCTTCCAATTGCGAAGAGGGTTGCGCCACGACCTGTACAGGGAAACTCTCCTAACTAAGGAGGGACTTCTTTGGTCTGACTATAATGCCCTTAGGATGTACCTATACCAGATTGGTCCCACATACAATACACAATGGGCCAGCCGTAAAGCACAGGGTACCACCGGGTCTAAGAACCCACAACAGACGGGCACAAAACGCAGCCCTAACTTGCCAATTAGAAAAACCGCATTCTTGCAATTCAAGAAGAATGGCAAACCTAATGTGGGGCGGGATCCACAGGGATCTGTACGCCCGTCTTTGTGGGGACGCGTACAATGGCAGGCTGTCCCATGGGGCGGCCCACCACCACGTCAGCCGCCAGCAGGCACGCCGGACGCATCCGGTCGACTTCCGCCGGAGGTGGATAGCGCCATCCAATACGCGCAGCATTGCACGCGCTGCTATGGGCCACAACCGCTTGGGCAGTTGCACACGTGCAGCCCTGCCAGCCTCGGCCGACCAGCGCCGAGTTGGTCAGTGAGTCCAACCTTGCCCACTCAAAATAGTTTTGATGTTTTGAGTGATAACCTTATAGCGCAAGTGAATAAAAATGAAAATTGTGTGGAAAATGTTGAAATACAACACTCTGACATGTTTGATGTAAGCCCAAATTCTGCGAGTGACTTTCAAATCCACACACGCTAGCACTTCTTTGTCTTGTGCTGTGTTGTCTAGTAAACACATGTCTTGTGTTGAGGTGCCTCTGGTCACCCCAGCAGAGGACATTAATACGTTATGTGCACAATTCAAGGCTTGGGATGCTGTGCATCCACTGGCCCGTAAGCCAGCTCAGCCTAATACACTTGAATCTGTGCACAAACATCTTGCTTACACCCATATACCGATCCCAAAAGCACAGCATACACAGGAGACTTCTCTCCAGGCTATGGAAGATTGGTTACTAAAAGCCTCTGAGTTTAAAAAGCTTCAAGGCTTATGTCCACATCAATACGCCCTTGATGCGTGTGCTAATCCATAAGGCGATAATACTTTGTGCCCTCACTATTGCTCTATGCAAGATTCATTTCTCAAGCGTGATCTTGAGAATGAATTTGTGTGGATGAATCCACCCTTCAAAAGGGGTCAGGAATTTATAGATCACTATCTTAAAAACAAAAGCGTCTATATCCCACCAATGTAGGAGCCTGTATGCTTCTACCAGACTAGCGTGTATATACTAAAAATCCAGCATTACAACGTATGCAAAAATTATATACATATACCAAGGGAAGCCGTATCTTTACTTCCCCACAAGCCGATGGAGCTTCCAGAAAACACCTGGTGGGGACTCCTTGGCCTCTAACGGTGTACTATGATCCACCATTGAGTAAACAAGTGTATGCGTCTGGTGGCAACACACCACCACGCTTCTCCGTTATAGGGCAGGTTAGTCTACAACCTGCAAGTATTCTTCTCGATACTAGCGCTACCGGCACTGCTTATATTAGTAAAGCATGCTGCGATAGGCTGGGTCTGTGCATTGAAAAGCTAGGCTCTCACAAAGCTTCCAAGAAGCACGCCCGTGTCCTTCGTGCCCTCCAGGCACGTGATAAGAACAAACCACGGGTTGACCCCACGGAGTTCTCCGCATCTCCAGCGGTGAACTTATTTGATAGTTCTCCTTCTCTTATACCGAGTTCTTCTCACGCTCAAAGTTGGGATCCTCCTCAGGAGACTATCCCTGACTTGTCTCCTGTCACCTTAGCAAATGGTGACACCACAACTCCTGTTGGAGTTGTCGATGTCCCTGTTCATATCCAGAGATATAAGGATACAATCAAGTGCCTTGTCCTCAATCTCATTCAGGATTTTGATTTAATCCTAGGGAATACTTGGCTTGCAATTAGCAATTGCCATGCGGTGATTGATTATACCCATGACCATGTTGGTCTCCACCATAAGGGCCGATATATCACCCTTTCATTTCATCACGCTTCCACTCACCCCACACCCTCCTCCCTGTGCACCATGACCCAAGCAATGCGTGTAGTGCGCTATGGTGCCGATGCCTTTTTGGTCTTGGTTCGCCGGACCGGCAACCCCGTGTGTGTGGGGGGGGGGGGGATGAGCCTAAAGTAGAGGTGGCCACTCAAAGGTGCCATCCGGTCCGTTAAATCCGGTTCGTTAATTTTTATCAGCTGTCCGTTAAATTTCGTTAAAGAAAAGGGAGAAAAATTCAGAAAAAACGAAAAAAATCCAAAAAAATCAAAAAAAAAACCCAAAAAATCACAACAACTGCGGCTAGTTGAAAATCTAGTATGCATAGGTTGAAATAAAATACAAATATACTCTCTAATAGCGAATTCCATAAACTATAAGTATGACTAAAACCCAAAAATCCCCAAAAATCCAAAAATCCGCTAATTTTTGGTTAATTTTTGTCTTTTTTCGTTATTTTCCGTTAATTAACGGAAAATTAACGGAAATTAACCTCTGTCCGCTATTAACGGATCCGGGTGGCCACCTCTAGCCTAAAGAGGTAGTTCAATCTTCTTCTACAAATTCGTCTCCATTTACGGCGCCAGGTTCAGTTCCATGTGATCCCGTGAAAGTTAAGCAACTCTTGGATGAATACAAAGATCTATTTCCAAAGAGTTTACCGGGACTCCCGCCCGATCGAGGAGTGGCGTTGACAATACCGCTCGTAGAGGGCGCGAAGCTTGTAAGTAGACCCGCTTTTAGATATAGTCCACGGGAACTACAGGAAATTAAAGACCAAGTACAATATCTCTTGGAAAGGGATTTAATTACTGAAAGTACAAGTCCCTTGGAGCGCCCGTCCTATTTGTTCCCAAACCGAATGGAACTCTCATGATGTGTATAGACTATAGGCCACTTAACAAAATCACAGTAAAGAATAAGTGGCCCATACCACGTGTCGACACCCTACTAGACAGTTTAAAGGGTGCCACTGTATTCTCAGCAATAGACCTTCAACAAGGGTACTATCAATTGAGAATTGACAAAAAGGATACGACCAAAATGGCATTTGTAACGCCGTTTGGTTTATATGAATTCAAAGTACTACCGTTTGGATTAGCAAATGCGCCAGCCATATTCCAACAGACCATGCACTCCATCTTCCGTAAGCAAATAGGAAGTTGTGTACCAGTATACATAGATGATATCCTGGTGTACAGTAAAACACCAGAAGAACACCTTGCCCACTTAAGGGAAGTGTTGGAAATATTAGGAAGGAAAAGCTCTATTGTCGACTGCATAAATGTCACTTTAATGAAGTGCAAATAAAGTACCTAGGACACTTAGTCTCCACGGAAGGCGTTCGGCCAGACCCAGATAAAATAGCAAAGGTGAAAGACTGGCCAGAACCGACCAATGTCCATGAGACTTGGGAATTTCTGGGTCTCTCCAATTACTTCAGAAAGTTCATTCAGGGTTACTCCAAACTCGCCCAGCCATTGACTGATCTTACAAAGAAAAATAAACCATGGCTGTGGACCAAGGCGTGTCAAATGGCATTTGACGGATTAAAGGAGTGTTTGACTAGTGCTCCACTTCTCCATATGCCAGACCCTGAAAAAGAATATGAGATAGTCGCTGACGCCTCTGATACGGCATTAGGGGCTATCCTATTACAAGAGGGACACCCAATTGCATACGCCAGTAAGAAGATGATACCCGCCAAACTTAACTACTCACCTACAGAAAAAGAGTTGCTGGCATCAGTATTTGCCGTACAACTCTGGCGGTGTTATTTGGAAGGCAGCAGGTTCCGCCTTGTGACGGACCACTGCCCTAACACTTACTTTAAAACACAACCCACGTTGTCACAAAGGCAGGCTCGTTGGTCTGAAACCTGTCAACAGTTGCAATTCGAATGTGAGTACCGCCGATGGCATGCAAACATTGCAGATCCCCTTAGTCGACTCCCGGATTGGACTATTTGAACACTCAGGATGCCGCATTACTTACGAGTAATGAGTGTGAGTAGCAGACTAGAACCAGATCACCAGCTCATGGAACCCACTGGTGGTGCTTTGTCTACCTTGGTGACACGATTTAAGGACACATATGAGACCGCTATCAACTTGACACCTCACATCGAGTTTGGTACATTCTTGTATGATCATGGGTTGTTGTATCGTGGGGATCGACTAGTAGTACCTGGGCGTGAACTACGGAGGGAAGTGTGAGGACAGGCTCACGACTCTCCATACTCTGGTCATTTTGGTCAGACGAAAACCATCGACCTGGTACAACGGTATTACTGGTGGCCAGGGATGCGAAAGGATATTATAGAATATGTCCGCACCTGCGACATATGTCAAAGGTGTAATTATAATCGCCTTAAGCCAGTTGGTTTGGCGCAACCCTTGCATATCCCAACCTCACCATGGGAAATAGTGAGCATGGACTTCATTATGGACCTGCCAAAAACAAAGACCGACAACAATGCGATTATCATCTTGGTAGACCGCTTGACGAAGATGGTCAGACTGGCAGCGACTACCACAAAGGTTTCCTCCAAGGAGACCGCTGATCTCCTCATCCATAATGTTATTAGGCATCATGGGTTACCCAAGGAGTTAT
Organism: Ostreobium quekettii; assembly: GCA_905146915.1. Classification (NCBI taxonomy): domain Eukaryota; kingdom Viridiplantae; phylum Chlorophyta; class Ulvophyceae; order Bryopsidales; family Ostreobiaceae; genus Ostreobium; species Ostreobium quekettii. The sequence goes on from CAJHUC010002896.1 coordinate 6,234, forward strand.
TGGTTGATCGCAACAACCGGTTTACTTCTGGGTTCTTCTCTCGACTGTCGGAGAGATGGGGGATTCGGCACCTTAAGAGTACAACCTATTATCCACGGATGGTCAGAGTGAGGTTATGAACCGCATTGTCGAGGATTGCCTCAGAAGCTATAGTGCTACTGTACAAGACGAATGGGATCAACAACTCAGTTTAGCTGAGTTTGCCATGAATAATGCTAAGAATGAGTCAACCAAAGAGACTCCATTCTTTCTAAATTATGGGCGACATGTAGTTAGCCCACTAGCATATAATATCCCAACACGTCTTGCATAGTCTGCCACCACCCGTGTGGGGTGTGAGGGATACGAGGTCCTAGACCAGATCCCGGCTGTAACTCAAATGACGGCCAAGGTTGCTTCTGCCCTAAAGTTGGCAAAAGAGCACCTACAACAAGCCCGAGACCGTCAAAGACGCGTAGTGGATCCACATAGACGAGACGTCATCTATAAAGTAGGAGATCGAGTACTCCTACAATCAAAAAACATCTCCCTGAAACATCCAGGGATGAGAAAGCTCTTGCCACGTTGGCTTTGGCCATTCCGAGTGGAGGCGAGAATTGGTGAGGTCGCCTACCGGCTCGCGCTGCCACCGAGCATGAAACGGGTTCACCCCATCTTTCATGTTTCAAATTGGCATTATATAAAGATGGAGGTCGTGTACAACCTCCACCCCCTCCAATTGAGTTGAAGGGTGAACTCGAATACATTGTTGAGAATATTCTTGATAAACATGCTCGACGAGTACGAAACAAACTATGTACATAATATTTAGTAAAGTGGACCGGGTATGTTTATGAACATAACAATTGGGAGCCTGAAAGAAATATGACCAACTGTACAGAAATATTACAAGCATTTGAGAACCAATATTCAAAGCATAATCACCCACAAGGTGCTAGACATAGTATGCGTCAAAAACAATAACGCTAAGAATTAGTTATTGTACCTGTCATTCAGGTGATCTACCGCTGGATTCAAAATGTCGAGAGGGGCATGCGACCAGCGCGAGCACCCGCACCTCGGAGGGGCAGTGGACCCTTAGGTCGCAGTGGATCTAGCGGCCGTGGTCGAGGAGGCCGTGATGCCCGTGGTGGTCACAGACGCAGCTCACCTTCGGGTACTTGATTTACCTCTAGTAGGGAGCGACAGATTTCCCCTTGGGGTGATCCCAGAGCGACATGCAGACATATAAACAGAGGAGGGATTTGACTTGATAGTGTTTTGTATGTATGGCTCCTCTTGTTAATGTGTTCTGCCGACAACAAAACAGGTAAGGTATTTGTCTCAACCGGGAGACCTGCTGAACAACCCTCTGGTAGGTTCTCGCCGCATATTTACTTAACACATTGTATACCTCCGAGGGCCTCGGAGTCCGAGGACGTCAGTCCCGGGGGAGGGACGACTTGATACGCCGTATGGGTATTTAAACCCATTAAGGCATTATAAATTATACTGAGTTCCATTATGGGAACTCTAATTTACTATACACCGTCCCCTTGTCACTGGTCTAGGGTGACTGGCTTCCCTAGACTATGTATGTAGTCTCAAACCACGTAAAGTACTAAGACATATAAATATATATTATACCGTCTTGTAACGGGTGGTCTGGTGTGAGTCATGGTGACTGACGTGCCGTGGCGAGGTGGGTCCACGGACTTAGCGGGAAGGCGCCCACCTAGCATTCGCCTGTATCACTCCCAGGGAAATGTGTAGAGCCCCATCTCGGGCTCCACATGACGAGGGCTGAGCGATTCCCGATCCGCAGGGGTACAGATAGATCAAAAATGGAGAGAAGTTCAAAGCGAAGCAAAAAGAGAGTTCTGGACATCGAGAGTCTTTGGGAAAGTCTACCAATGCTAGGACATCTACCATTTTTATTCCAAGAGCATCTAAAAAATCTGACCAAAGCAAGAGTCATATGTAGAGATGACAAGATCCGCGATGACTACAAAGGGCCAGGCGAATAGCTGAGGCCGCCTTATGCACAGAGGAAATATGACGAATAGTCTGGGGACATCCTCCCAAGTGGCACCACCAATCAGGCAGACAAAATCGACGTTAGCTTTAGGTGATAGCACATAGGAGGTTAGAGGAATGCCAGCAAGTGGTCGAGCGACTAGCGGCGTAGGTGGGCCACAATAGGAGAACCGTGCCAGCTCGGATCGCACCTACCATCGTACAAGACTGGCGCAGCATTGCTACCCTATGCAAAGTGGGTTGTGAACATGGGAAAATTGATCCAGTGAAAGACATGCCAGACAGAAACCCGTGGGTTGTTGTGTAGTAGGACTCTGCCCCGCATGATTGTTCCAATAATAGGACAATCAACGATGGGATTTTACTGAGAGTGAACAGCCAAATTCTTGGCAGGGATACACCGGCTTTGGTGGACAGTGGTGCATCAAGAAGTTTTATCAGCCCGAGTGCAGTAATCAGAGTTGGTCTTCACTGTGTGCATGACGAGTGTCTACTGAGTTAGCCGATGGCAAAAAGATATTGTCCCAAGGCAAAGTACCGCATTCCATAGTCTGTGTAGGATCCTTGGTGGTGAAGCTGGACTTGACCGTCACCCCGATTTTGCAGGACATCGACGTGATTTTAGAGGTGAGCTGGCTTAGCACAGTCAATCCACTTATTGATTGGACGGTCCCACGACTGATTTTGCCTAACAGTATGGGTACCTCAAGCGCAGTTGGACAATGGATTGACCCAGGTCAGACTACCGGCCAAGTCAAAGTATTACATGACTTCCCATTGCATCCTCCCTAAATTTCCTTGTTGTCTACGCCCTCTTTTGGACCTATTCTTCATCTTCTCTCGCCTGGAGGCATCAGTCTCAACGGGGGAGTGATTAGCCCAAGACTAGTACAGAAAAGACACAACTAGGAGTGAGAAAAACCAAGACCAGGACAACGATCAATTCAATGACCAGGGTCCAAGGTCAGCTAGTCTTGAAGAGGCAATCCAAAGCCTCCAGGCAGAGATAGTTTGTTATAGGAAGGAAGATCAACAAGTTAGCAAAGCAGGGAACACCAATTTTTTTGGCATTGGTTCGGGGAGTAGATCGGACTACACCTACATTGGGACCAGTGCATGGTGGGTCGACACGAACCCACAAGTAGAAGTTGTTGTTAGCAGGCCCCAAAAAGGAATTTATAACAATTCAGCAGCGGAAGGAACAAATAGTGGAGACGATTAGCATAGAACACCGACAGCAGCTACGAGCAATTCTTGATGAATTCGAGGATGTATTCCCGGAGAAGCTGCCTACCAAGCGTCCACCCAAACGCGTAGTGGAGTTTGATATTCGTGTCTCGGAAGATGCAGAGCCATCAAATCGCCCGCCATATTGTCTTGGACCAAAGGAACAAGATGAGCTAGAGGAGCAATTGTGAGATTTGTTGCAGCAGGGATTTATCCGACCTTCGGTGAGTCACTATAGTGCGCCCATCTTTTTTGTACCCAAACAAGATGGACGTTGGCGTCTTTGTATTGATTACCAGGCACTGAATAAACAAACGATAAAAGATCGTTTTCCGCTGCCCAGAATTGATGAACTATTGGATCGACTGGGGAATGCTCAAGTATTTACTGCATTGGATCTGGCTAGTAGGCATTATCAGATTGGAGCGAAGGAAGGGGCTATCGAGAAGACAACATTTTGCACTAACCATGGACACTTTGAATTTGTGGTCATGCCATTCGGAATGACGAATGCACCAGCGACACTCCAATGGTTAATAAATAAAATATTCAAGAATGAGCTGAATTCTTTCATTTTGGTGTATCTCGATGACATACTAATCTTTTTGAGAACAATAAAAGAACATTGGCAACACTTCCAAATTGCCTTGCAGCGATTGAGAGAGGCCAAGTTGTTTGGAAGGCTGTATAAATGTGAATTTCTTAAGGATAAGGTAGAGTACTTGGGATTCACTATCGCTACCCAGGGAATGCAACGGTCTCAAGAGAAAATCAAGGCAATAGTGGAATGGCTTACACTGCAAGGAGTTCATGATGTCAGGTCGTTTTTGGGGTTCGCCAATTTTTACAGGCGATTTGTTAGAGGGTTTTTGACCATTGCATGCCCTCTGACAGATTTGACCAACGAAAAGAAACCGTGGTACTAGGGAGAGGATGAGGAACGCAATTTTGCAGAACTCAAAGTGGCTTTGGTGACAGCGCCGATCGTCATATTCCCAGATTTTGACAAGACATTTGTATTGACCATGGATATCAGTTTGGTTGCAGTAGGTGGAATTTTGCAGCAGGATCATGGAAAGGGTCTCCAACCGATTGGGTATGCATAAAAAAATTTAACTCAGCGGAGATCCGATACTCGGCTTACAAAAGGGAGTAATTGGGCACAGTATGGGCAGTAGGACAGTGGCGTCATTTTCTACAGGGATGCAGGCTTATTATTCAGACTGACCACAGTTCCCTGCGACATCTGCCCAACCAACCCAGTGTCCACCATCGTATTTGGAAATGGGTTGGCATTCTACAAAGTTATGATGTTGACATCAGGCATATTCCAGGCCGGAAGAACCTAGCAGACGCCCTTACATAATAGAGGTGGACGATGATCAAAAGCTGAGTAGCGGAGCAAAGGAGGAGGACAACAATCTGGCAAGGATCTTATAGTTAGTTGAGAACCCCTCAGATCAAGATATCCAAGTTCCATTGGATCAGTTGTTTGTTGAGAGGAAGGAAATCAGTTTATCCATAGTATTGTCATCAGTGGAGAGCAATAATGGAACTTTTGTACCGTTGGCACAATGTTTGGTCACCAGGACCCCTCTGGACATTGAGTGTCGACTCCGAGACATGATGATGGAATTGTTGGAACAGGAAACCCCATACTCGGAGATTTTACAAGAAATTGATGAAGCACCGCTCTAGCGCAGCAAAGGAGGAGGACAACAATCTGGCAAGGATCTTATAGTTAGTTGAGAACCTCTCAGATCAAGATATCCAAGTTCCATTGGATCAGTTGTTTGTTGAGAGGAAGGAAATCAGTTTATCCATAGTATTGTCATCAGTGGAGAGCAATAATGTTGCGGCCCGTCGGCAGCCGCTGGTTTCCGGAGGCTATGGGGTCGCCCTGCCATGCAGCACAGCCGTTGGAGGTCGGCTGGCCTCTCCACCTTGGACGGTGGGCGTTTCCGGGGCAGACGTTTCGGCGGTCGCGCGGTGGGCCCAATGCTCGACGGGGATCGATTCCCGGGGCCTGCTGTCGGCGAGAGGTGGCGGCGCAGCGGTTAGGCGGTTCGCTGGCTCGCGGGAGGCCAGAGAGTGGGCCAAAGGTGTTACAACAATTCACTGCATGCGCGCGCACATATCGCATGCGCGATGCCCGATCGCGGGTCCATCGCGGTACATCAAGACAAGACAAGTCATGTGCGCGTCCAGGCACCAAATCACCATCCACCGTTCACCTACGATCGACCCATTGTCCTCTAATTCCAATCGTCTAACACCCGACCCCCTGTCCCAAAGTACTATGACTTCAGGAGGCCATAACTTCGTCAATTCTTAACGGATTTGGGCGTTTAAAAGCGCGTTGGAACCAGGAAGCTCTAAATAACACTCACAAAAGGTTGATATCCCAGATTACGTTATTATCACTCCAGAAAACGTTAATTACTGCCTAACCCCAAGCAGCCACGTCACAAATAATGGAACTCCTGTACCGTTGGCACGATGTTTGGTCACCAGGACCACTCTGGACATTGAGTGTCGACTCCGAGACATGATGATGAAATTGTTGGAACAGGAAACCCCATACTCGGAGATTTTACAAGAAATTGATGAAGCACCGCTCACTAATCTAAAGGTGAGCCGAGGTCAGGAGAAGTATAGGGTGAAGCACCGCTCATTAATTGTCCATCGCAGTGACTTCAGTGATGAAGACCAATATTGGAAAATTGTGGTATCAGACCACCAAGAGGTGAAGAAGTTGCTACTCCAGGAACTCCATAATGTTCCCTATGCTGGACACCCAGGGTATTTAAGGACATTGCACACTGCCGAGAGAGGTTCATATTAGAGAGGAATGGCAGGTGATATGAGGGAGTATGTCCTATCATGTCCAGTTTATAAATTGGAGAAGTCTGAGCACCAACGTCCACGTGGCGAGTTACAACCGTTGAGAGTACCTGAGCAAGAGTGGACAGAGGTGACTTTGGACTTCATTACAAAGCTGCCAACGACTCAATGTGGTAATGATGCTGTGCTTATAGTGGTTGACAGGGCCACAAAGATGGTACATTTTGTACCCTGCAAGGAAGAAATTTCAGCATCTGAGACCGCATTTTTATATTGGCAACATGTGGGAAAACTTCATGGATTGCCCAAGGGACTGTACTCTGATTGTGATCGCAGATTTACTAGTGCCTTTTGGCGAAGTTTTTGGATATTGGTTGGTTGTGACTTGAGATTCAGCAGTGCCTACCACCTGCAGACTCAGGGGTTGGTAGAAGGAATGAACGCAATCTTTGAACAAACTCTGCGTTGCATTGTGTATGAATTGGGAGAGCCTTGTGATTGGGATTCATCGGTACCCATCATTGAATTCAGTATGAACAGCCAGCCAAATAGGAGCACGGGGTATACGCCTTTCTTTCTGAATTATGGGTACCACCCAGTGACTCCTAATGAGCTGATCAGAGGGACTGATAGTTCTCTTGTTGAGACAGTGACTAGCTTTGCTCAGCGCCTGCATCGGACTTTCACTAAGGAGCGGAACAATCTCCACTGACTGCAGGCAAACGAGCAACACAAGAAATACTATGATCGTCGTCACCGCCCTGAGACCTACGCAATGGATTAGCTTGCTCTGCTATCCACTACAAACCTTCAGATGCGTGGAACACCGGCAAAGCTGCGAAGACGCTTTGTGGGACCCTTCCATGTCATCGAACGGACTGGTGCCCAATCTTACTGATTGCAACTCCCCGATGACTGGCATATCCATGATGTGTTTCATGTGAGTCTACTCAAGGCATGGCATGATAGTGATTGGGATCAACATGAGCAGACTCCTGTTCTGGAAATTGAGATGACGGATGACGAGTGCGAAATAGAAAAGTTGCTCCGGTGGCAATATGTTCGAATAGGAAATAGGAGGACTCTTGAGTTTCTTATCTTGTGGCTTGGCTGGCCGATTGAGGACGCCACTTGGGTACCAGAGACGAAAATTAAACCTCCCGAGAATGTACCAATGATGATTGAGAGGGACCAGTCAATAGAGGACACGGGTGGATTGAGTGGTGGTTCATGATTTGATTTTTGGGACAAAAATACTCAAAGGGGGAGTGATTATCAGATTGTAAACAGTTAGAACATTTATTATTGGATATGAAGTGTATGGGTATGATGACAGTACACTAAGGCACCGGTGTGGGTGTCATAGCCCGGATTGATTCCGCACCGGTGGCCCGCGAGTTGGTCACCGTATTTATGTGGTGAGTATGTTGTAGTAATGACCCTTTCTCGCGGAAGCAAACTGCTCCCGCAACCCGAACTTGCAACCTTGGCTGACCTGGCTGGTCAAGCCCGCGAGCTCGCCTGCCCCCGAGCATACCGCCATGAGCGCCGTGCCCAGCACGTGCAGTTTGATGATCCAGACCCGACGGAGGCGGAGCATCGAGCAGCTAACCACCACGCGCATCAAAGGCCCCCTCGCGACGGCAGGGGCCCGAAGGGAAGCCGACAACACAGGGTGGGTTGGCGGACTTCCAGGGCACAACGGCTGGGTCTCGAACTGGGACTTAGATGTTGTGGCCTAAGGGTGCAAGCGTAAGTAGGCTACTGAGCGGGTTGTATCGTGGGATGTAGAGATATGGCAGGTGGAGCTCCACAGGCCACATTTAGCGGGATGCCATCTTTGCCTTACCAGTCTCCTCTTCCCTCCCCCCCCCTTCCCCCCCAACAAGATATTACACTCACATATTGGTGTCCATCACCTCACTAATACAAAACCCGATTGGTGACCCACTTGAAATGTGCCCTCACTTTGCGTAGTAATTAATGCCACATTGATGGTGACTCAACCCTGAGTTAGACCCCTTTTCCTCGTACTCAGCTCCCTCTTCATCCCACAACTAACCGAAACTCACTCTATTAGGGTGGGCTGGATGGGTGCGAAACAAAATAAAGGGGGCGCCAAGCGTCACGCCCCAAATAACCGTTCCCGCTTGCTGCCAAGCTTCCCGCCAAACCCAACGGCCAGATTGACCGGTCCCCTTGTCTACTCCCCCAAGTTACAAGGATCACCCGGTTGCCCCTTGGATCCGGCGGTAAGAACTGACCCCGGGTACAGGGGTGACAGAAACCGCGTTTGATGGCCCTGAAACGGTCTAGAAAGGCAGCCCGGCCCAGCACGGCCAGCGCGCCCCCACCCAACGCCGTCCTTGGCAGAAACTCATTAACAAGATAATTACATTTATGTTGCGCACGCGTGGACTATTTTCGCAGTTAGGCGCATATGTTTAGGGCAGGTCTGCAACGCTGTATTGATTCCTTGACACTGTCAGGCCAGGCACAAGGAAGCTTCCCACAATTCCTCAAGGCTCGCACAGTACTGTCGGCACCAGCCTATGGCCATTTTGACAATGCGACAGGATAGTCACGCCACGGGTGAGGGAATTGGCGCTGGGGACATGCCAACAGGTGACATTCTGTGCGGCAAAGAACATGCTGTGTATTCTTTCTTTTCCGCACGTGTAGCCACACAGACGCTTTTTTTTTTTTGCATGAGCAGAACTGCTGCTCAGATCATTGGCCTGCGGCACCTCTTGAGTTGCAGGATTTCGTTTGGAGGTCTTCACTGTACGGCCTGTCAGTTGCCACCGGACGTGATAACACACATCCGCAAATCCAGTCGCGTCTGGAAACTGGAAAGAGAATGAGCATCCATCCCTGCTGTCGATTCCCCCCAAGAGTGAAGCGTGGCCGAACGGCCAATCGACGCACCGGCGAACATGACGTGCAGTCCGTTGGCCAGAATGTTGAAGGGCACAGACTGGGCAGCCGGCGACAGATGTTCGACAAAGATTGGCAGCAGCAATTGTAGATCGGTGCCCCACAATTGTCGGATCGACAACTTTCAACGGACGATCGGCACAAGGAACGACTGTAGACTGCTGCAAAGAAACAAGGTAATGGGCAGGGATGCGAACTGGCATGGATTTTCGCGAAGAGCACTTTCGTGCAACAACACATGGCCCAGTTCCTCTCTGGTTGCATACCGACGTCCCCAGTTCACATCAATGCCAGAACTGCAACAAAGCTGTACATGCCCCAAACAGACCACATTAAGCGCTACATACCAATACAGCTACCGAGTCACAGCTGCATCAGAGACACAGATTTGAATCTATTCTCCATTTAGGATTCCCTGCACCTCTCTCATAGTCGGTCTTGCATCAGGATTGGGCAACAGGCACCTTTGGATCAAGAGCCTGAGGTCCTGCGGACAAGCGTTGGGAATCGCACAGGGCAGTCTGCCATCCGCTTTTGCTTTCAGTCCTGGATAGCCCTTGTAACCGTAAGGCTCACACCCAGCTACGACCTCAACCATCACAGTTCCAAAGCTGAAGACGTCGCTCTCAGGGCTGCTGCGCTTGCCATCAAACAGTTCAGGTGCTTGGTACAGAAAGGTTCCTGGCTGCTCCCTCTGAGTCCTTCTTCTCCACCTTGTGCTCTGCTTCGTGGCCACACCAAGGTCACACAACTTGATGATGAGGCATGCTTCCTCGCTGCCAGGGAAGACAAGGATGTTCTGTGGCTTAATGTCACGGTGAACAACGCCTTGGCTGTGCAAGTGGCACACGGCTTCCGCTGCCTGAAACAGCACGCTGCGCTTCAGTGGCCAGGCCTCAAGGTGCTGCCGCTTGTACCAGGTCTCCAGGTTTTCCTTTGCCAGTTCCATGACCAGAAAGGGCCTGTCGACGATCCCGCTGTTTTCAACGACACTGCTCATGGCCAGCATACGCACAATGTGAGGATGACCGAACTTTGCATTGAGAGCAATTTCCGCAAAGAATTCTGCAAACCTGCCATGCCTGCCGTTTGGATGCTCTGAATCGTTCATCACCTTCAGAGCCACTTCTCTGCCCATCCAACTGGTACTATACACTGTACTTCGACCACCATCGGCAATCACCAGTTTCGTCTTCCAGTTGACATCACCCCTATTAATCCGTTGCACACACTGGACTTGCTTCTCAAGCCTTGACCTCACGGCCGCCCATTCTTCCAGGAAACGGTCGCCTTTAACACTGTCATGATCCAAAACCCCAACCACAAAACCAAGGCGTTGCTCCAAAAAGTTCCTATCCTCTTCTACAATGCAGTCAGGAACACTTTTCTGCATATCACCCGCACTGTGTCTCTTTAACTGGTCAGCCGACTTGAGAATGTCCCTGCAGTGATTGTTTACCAAATACACCGTTTCATCAACTGTGTAGTACTCCCACAGGTCAAATTCTCTGGTGTGTCGCAACACGAGCTCCCTTCCACCCTTGATCGCCTTGACCAGGTTGTTCCAGGCTGTGAACATGCTTGCGGTGTTTGGAAACTCCTGCACGCTCTTCGCCTCAGTCATGCATGCATGCAGGAAAGCCAATGTCTTCACGTTGTATCTGATCTCTGGCAGCATTTTGCCCACTTCGTCGCTGATCGCCCACAGTTTCTGCACTGAATCCACCTGGACAGTGAATGACCCACTTCAGCAAAAAGGGTCCAATGCACATTTGGAGTTTGCACAATGTCACTCTACAGCAACATCTTCTCGCCTCGAGCAGTCTTCTAAGGGGAAGAACTGCCCAAACACCAGTTGAGGGCAATATGGTGAAACAAGCACAGCAAAGTACAGCTCCTTCTACCATTTGCCCCCCAAAACGTTCTGTAACTAGATTGCACATTTCCCCACACCATCGCAGTTCCTCCATGACAGTCAAGATGTCAAATTCCCTTGTCATTGCTGGAGCTTCATTCCAGCTGCCAAACATCCCCCTGTAGTCCTAAAGGCAACAGCCAAATGTTTCCAGATTCCAGGCAGTGCCCAGGCAACAACCTGCAATTGCAAACAAGATAATGCGCTAATGTATACGGATTGCAGATGCAGGCCTAAACCGATGTTGAGAGCTAGGAACAATTGTTTCCGGCAGCTGTGCTGTTGGTGCAGAACACCAGTCACACTGTTTCACATAGTGCTATCAGTGGCAAATTCGCCCAAGTTTGGTTATTTTTAATACTTAAACAACTTTTTTGTCCAATGCCACAGCTTTTTTACTACTTGCCCAACTTTATCTGGCAGAACTCAATGCAGACAGCACCAGATATGTTCACCCATCCTCCTCTGGTCCCACCTTTCTAACTTCCGCATAGCATCCGTATGGTGCACGTCCATAACTACACATATCCACGAATCTCGTGCATTCAATTCCTTACCACAAGGAAATTCCGCATCTTGGCCAATCCAAAGACATGAACAAAAAGCAATCCCTGCTAAGAGGAGCATTGAGCAAAGCATACCTTCTCTACTCAGGGTATGGCTCAGTTTGTGGAGAACGTCCCAATCCAGGATATGGCACTATAAGGAGCCAAGGAGCGCCTGTAACACACCTGAGGGTCGTCCAGGTTCACCAACTTGGTCAGCCGCTGTTGCACTTCTTCCATCGATGATGGCCTGTCAGCAGGGTCGACGGCACAGCACTCTGCCATCAAGGTCAGGAGCTGCGCAGGACAACTGGCAGTAGGAATGTCAAACGGGGGCTCGCCATTTCTCTTCATCAACATCACTTTTGCATCTGTGGCACCCCTGCCATAGGGCAAGGTCTCCCCTATCATTTCGTACATCACGATGCCGAAACTGTATATGTCGCTCTTCATGTCACATGGCTTCTCCTCGAAGATTTCAGGGGCAGCAAATGTGTTCTTGCCATGCTTCCTCACAGTGTTCTTCCCTGTGATGTTGCCAGTGGATGCCTTGCCGAACCCCACCAGCTTCACCTCGGGCTGGCCACCACCAAACACAACAAATTTCTTGGTGCGGATGTCACGGTGCACAAGCCCTGCATAGTGGACATCATTCAGGCTTTGTGCCGCATCACATAGCAGTCTGAGCTTCAACTTCAGACCCCCTGGCCTGTGCTGCCAGAACCAGGTCATGATGTCCATCTCCCCTTTTTCCATCACAAGCTTTCCTGAACGAGTCACAGCAAACAGGCGGACAACGGATGGCGAACGTACAAGCTCCATCACTGCTGCCTCGGTGTAGAACCTTGCGAATCCAACATTGTCCATTCGATTGCCACTCTTCACTGCATGTTCCCTGCCCCTGTAGGTCGCCACATACACGGAGCCAGAAATATGCTGCTGTGGTGGCCCGATATCCTCGTCTGGAACGATCTGCAGACTCCTCAACTGCACTTCATGCTCTTGTTTCGCCTGCTTCCACTCTTCCTGAATATCAGCAGGCAGACCGTTGAAAATGAAATCCCCTCCTTCCATCCCCAGAATGTAGCCAAGATACGTATCCAGGGTCTTCTCATCCTCCTCCACTGCCTCCTGTGGCACCCTGTCAACTATCTCCACACCCTCCACATTCCACCATTCCACACACGCCTTCAGAATTTTGCAGATCGCCTGTGCACCCTCCCTTGCCTCAGCGGCAGTGTAGAACTTCTGCATGTCAAACGCCTTGGCATGTCGAAAAATCAGTGTTCTTCCAAGGTTCAATGCATGGTCACATGCCTTGATGTAGGAGACAGCATTCGCCTCAACTTCTGGTCTGTAGTCGATTTTCAGCACCATGGCCTCTGTCATCTGCCTTTGTAGGAACTCCATGCAGTTCCGATTGTACCTAAAGTACAGCTGTCTGGCAGAAAGAATGAAGTCATGCTGTGAAACATGCCATGACTGTTTGAGAATGGAAAGAACACAATGTTAAGAGGGATATCATTCCTACAATATCACATTGGCGGCCAATCCAGCAACCTGTAAAGGAATGCACATCCTCCAAATCTTGCCATGCATCACTGTGAATCATGAGTAGGCTTCGTTGCACTACTCATGTGTTTGTATCAGCAACAGAACATCCTCTGGAATCATCAACAACACAAGATCTTGGAAGAGAACAAAGACAGACTACAACCCCCGTGGAGCAAGGAACAAGACATTAATGGTGTTGCTAATTACCCAGTGGCAATGCTAAATTGTGAGTGCCACGGCTCAGTAGAAGACTGGGCAATCAGCAGTTCTTAGCTCATGCTCTGCCCTGCAGGGGGACTAAATGGGCTGAGTATGAGTGAAGGGTCTGAAGGTACCCACCTTGGGCTCTTCTGGCATATCTTGATCACCCTTTTCCTGAAACAGCACAAAGTATGTGTTCGACTGACCAAACGATCAACCAGGGCTATCAACCATCCTTCACTGGCAAACATGGCTGATTAGTAAGTTTTCTTCTGGCAGCTGTACAGCACAGAAAATGAACCTTGTCATGAACTTTCCCACAAATGCTTGAGAATATAATACAGACAACATTCTGAGAGGTAACATTGTTCCTGTATTTCACATGGCTAGCGCCCAATCTGCCGAACGATGAGTTGCCTGGCGTTCAGCCCAAGGCGATGCAGTCAGGCGGCACTTTTGGGCCAGGGCAGGAATGGCCTGTACTATTTTAATTCCTGGACTACAGCTACCGGATCGATGTGATCCCACAAAGGCATCTATTGCCCTGTTAGAGTGAAACTTGAACAGTGTCCTCTGAGTTCTACAAGGCCTTGCTTAGCAAGATTGGGCATGCTTACAGCCAATATTTGTACCAAAAGTTGGTGACAAAGCCACAAGCAACAAGCCTTCAGGAAGTAGAAAGCGGGAAGGGGGGGACATGTTCATAGTCTGTTTCCTTTACAATAGCAACAGTGTTTATTCTGCCAAATACTGGACCAGAGCAAATCGCCTGTCAGGGACATGATACCAAGAATCCAGTGTCAACCATGGCCAATGGTGTGCTCAATCAAAAGCTCTCACCTTAGGTGACATAGCATCGATGCCTTGGTCTGCATCGCCTGTACTCACATCTTGTAACACTGGGGTTGACACAGAGAGGGGATTTTCCTCTTCCATGGAAGTGAACATCGATTTCAGGCCATTCTACATCACACAAATCCTTGAGAAAGTCCCAGCTTGAAAGTGTGACGACATGGCTGCAGAAGCACAATGTTGGTGTCCTATCAGGCTGATGACAGACTGCTCGTCCTCCAAATCTTGGCACAGGTTGTCAGTGTGGCCATGCACACCGCAAATCTGTGCCAAGCTGCTCATGTGCCCATCAACCAACTCAATAAGCTCTAGAACTCACATCATTGAAACCAAGTACAGCACAGGAGAAATAGACAACTGAAAATGTATGTCTGGGACAGAGCATTGGCCACCATGGAATCTGTCAGCATCCAATGACAGTTCAGTTTCTAAAAGAGTACAAAACATGCACATGTGCTGACTTTCGATCACCTTGATTGCCAATCACCATTGAGCATAGGCTTGCACTTTGCTGCAGATAAGGCACCTTGTCAACAATACTGCCAAGCTCGTTGTTCTCAGTGTGTCAGCCAGTTAGGCCCCACATATGGGTTTGACCTTAAATTGGTCCACCACCAGGAAATCGCCAGGCAAGGTGCCTCACAAAGAATGATATGCACAGATGAAAGGCACTCAACATAGCTTTGTACATGTAAGTGCAGCAAATTGTCAGCATTGGAAAGTGCTGTCAAAACAGACTTTGCGATGGAGAAGGTTCAGATGCAGGGGCACTGAACAGAGCAACTTGAGCAACATACCTGAAGGCCCGCCAGGTTAGGAATCTTCCTGGACAATTCCTGAGCACATACAAGGACACTTGTAACCACATACAGTACAGGCAGCAATACACATGATGCGCAGCCAAGGTTTCCAACCATCAGGCGATGTTGGGCGATGGGTGTTATCCAAAGTGACCTCTAATGCTCCCAACAGAGCTGCTCCCATGTGCTTCAAAAATGATGCAAGATCACAGCAATTGCAGCAAAACTTGTGGGTATCAAAACTGCATAGTTACACTTTTGCTGATGACTATTTTGTCACACTAGCCCCATATGATGGTTTCCAATATCACCAACGGTAGTCCAAACGACTTCAGCTGCATTGCTTGAGCTTTTTAGGAACAATACAGGGAAATCATGCAATACTGCAAAACAAAATACTTGTGGGATTCTGTGTTTGTGGGGGAAGCAGGAAGGTGTGTAGAGGTAAGGATGCAGGTACACCATGAGATAAGTGTGCAGGTAAACCATAAAACATTCAAAACTTACCCAATCAAATTGCTGGACAAATGCACACAGCAAATATCGAAGCTTTTGACACTACCATACCTTTGGTTTTGGCAATTCTGTTGCCCACCGTCCCATGGATGGGTCCTGCAGCATAACAAACTATGCAGTAAGAAAGATAAGTTTTTGCTGGAGGCAAGGGGGCAGCCATGGAACAACCTGTGGCACCTGGGCTACAGGAAGCTGAATTCTGCTCTGAACGCATTGTCCCACAGAATCAACAGTACCCTTGCATTTGCTTGGTGACAAGGCGCAACAGGAAATGCAGTTCTAGTGACAGTGAAATGCGCACCATTTGGGGCACAGGCATGTCGACAGCATCCAATGCTCTGTTGCCAAGAATGGGCACTGCACCAAGTCCATGCCAAGAGACGGACATATTGATGTATTCTGACTTGGCAAACAGTTGTGCTCGCATCCAGAGCTCCATAACCTCTATTGTTGTCAATGCAGTCGGTGCCATTGTATCACAATCCTATCGGGGCAATCCAGTCAACTAACTAGCAACAGCTGAAAGAGCTCCACTGCACAACTTTCCTCTCACAAAGAAGCCAAGTGCTCAAATGGTGCGCTCTGTACAGGAGCTGCACAAATGACTTCCGTTGTTTGATCAGATTTTTTTATACACAAGGCAGATGTGTTGAGCATCCATAACACATTGGCCCACTACAAACTGATCACCAACTCTGCGTGCATCATTGCCTGTGCTTGTTTTGCACTTGCCTCTAAGCGTTGCTCCAATTCGGACAGGCGTCTGCAAACATATGCCATTGTGGGTCTTTTCTGGGGTGTACGATGGCAGCACTCCCTCACGAGCTTCTGCAGGTCTGGTTCACAGTTGCTCACATCACCCCAAGGGTCGTCCCCAATTAGCTTCCTCTTCATGATGCCCTGTTCACTGCCACGGAAACTAACGAATGGCAATGTCCCTGTGGTGACTTCATACAGGACAATTCCAAAGCTGTAAACATCGGATGCGAGCGACAGTACTTCACCCTCGTACAGCTCTGGCGCCACCCACAAAGGCGTTCCTCGGGGCTTGCGGCCAATATTGCACTTGGTCGCTGTGACTTCACTTGTGAGCCCAAAGTCAGCTATTTTGACAGTGCACGTGCTTGGGTCGTTTCCAAATACCAGGAAATTGGAACTCTTCACGTCACAGTGGACCATGGGTGGATCTCTGCTGTGCAGGTGCCTCAAGCTCTCCGCTGCCTGCAGCAGGAGCCGCAGCTGCACAGGCGACTTCAGGCGATGCATTCTGCAGAAAGACTTGAGATCACTGTGTGCCAATTCCATCAACAACATACCTGACTTGGAAATGGCAAACAGTTTTGGAACATGCTCTTCACTGAGTTGCTTCTGGATGAGTGCATCTTTCAGGAGTTCTGCCCGACATTCAATGGCCAGCATCCCAGGAATATGCCTGCACTTCTTCACGGCCACTTGTTGCCCCTTCCAGTTGCCTGCATGAACAACACTGAATCCTCCTTGACCAACAAAAGCCGAATCAACAAAATCCTCATCATCTGCTTCAGGTAGATCTTTAATACGATCCAGGTGCTCAGCTCTACAGTCATGCCACTCTTGGGGTATTTCAGGATCTTCCCAAGTGCTTGCACACTTTTCCTGGAGAACAAAGCCAAGCAATTTTGCCAGCTCTTTCCTGTCCATATCAAATGCTGCCTCTGGGACTCTCCTCTCAACTTCCAGATCGACACCTGGCAGCCACTGTACTGCAAAATCCCAGAGAGGCTCGCACACAAGGTGTTCCACGAGTTCTCTTGCTTCAAAGCTCTGGTAGAACTTCTGTATGTCAACATGTGCTCTGTGCTTGTCAAGAAGTCGCTGCCCTGTCTCCACAGCCTCCCTTAACATATTCACAGCCCCTTGCGTTGCCAAAGGTGGAATGCTCAAATCCATAAACTTGGCCAACTGCTGGTCCAGGAAGCCCATTATCTTCTTGTTGTATTTTGCATCAGGCAGCTCGTTGCACTTGGCACAATGGAGAGAAACTTTAGCAACCAAACCTCAGCGCATGCAGCCACTAGGCAAAAGGCATGGTGGCTGTACATTCGCCCACTGGACAGCAGTGCAGCTGTGATGCTCTAACCTGTGAATTATGTCACTTCTAGCATCTTGAACTGTCAATCAACAACAGCTGCAGAGCTCTCAAGAGTTTATAGCTCTCAGGGCATGCACTTCAAACTGGTTGACACCATTCTATGGCCAAACATATGTCCGTTCTGTTTTGCCAAATTCCTACCAGACAGCAACTTGAACTAAATAGTTGCGGCAGATACTGCAACATCCGCCACAGTTGCCCACAACAGGAGAGCAGTTGAGAAGCAAAAGGCACCTGCAAGTATACTCTGCTGCTTGGGGCAAGAGCATGAATCGCTGATGCACAAGTGCTTTTTGGCAC
Organism: Ostreobium quekettii; assembly: GCA_905146915.1. Taxonomy (NCBI): domain Eukaryota; kingdom Viridiplantae; phylum Chlorophyta; class Ulvophyceae; order Bryopsidales; family Ostreobiaceae; genus Ostreobium; species Ostreobium quekettii. The sequence continues at coordinate 24,072 of CAJHUC010002896.1, forward strand.
CAATAAAGCGTTCAATCTTTCTTATTGGCCCACTGACAGGTCTGTTCTAGCAGCAAGTACGATTAACGAAATTTTTCACAACCAACGACCAAAAAGGGTGATTGACTGCTTGATCTCAAACAGCAAATGTAGGGACAAAGGCCGCTACTGTGCAGAGTGAGCCACTTTAGTGCTTCAGGGCATATGATGTTCCACAGCATGATGTCATTGGCCAGCCAACCACTGAACCAGGTGGGAAGCTGCGATGCAACGGCCAAGGTCACTCAGAGCAAGTTATCACACTCATGAACAAGCAGCCAACCATGGATGTGACAGTATCAGTGTGCACACTGGTTTCAGGCAATCTTGCACTAAACCAGCAACAAGGTTTACAGTGCTTCCCCTCTTTCAGGGGGATCAAATTCCAGTTACTTTGTGAATGGACATGTGTCACATTATGACAGTACCAGCCCTGAGACACAACATGCATAGTGTCAAAAGCAACACACATAACATGACAGTACAGTACCACTTTGCAGGTTGAGGAATTTGCACAGGAGATGCCATGGCACCCAATTAGCCATTGCCCAGCAGTTTGCTATGGAAACGCCATTGAAGTGCAGTTCTTCACCTTTGCAGACGGCTCATAAGAGTCGTACAAGTCTTCCAAACGCTCTTCCACATCCTCCATTGATTTTGGCCTGTCTCCAGGGTTCAAGGAACAGCACTCCAACATGAGCTCCACTAGCTCCTTGGGAATGCCAGGCAAGGTACAGGGTGGCTGGCCATTCATCTTCTTATCCTTCATCTCCTCACTTGTGACATCGCCGTATGGCTGAGCTTCAGATAGCAGCTCGTACATCATAATGCCAAAACTGTAAATGTCACTTGGAAAACTGTGCGGTTTCCCTTTGAGTATTTCTGGAGCCACCCACGCCAGCTTACCACCCACTGTTGCAGCCAAGTCTCCCATGAATCCTTCAGCAGCTTCCAGGTCAAAGCTTCTTATTTTCAGTTCCAAAGGATCATTTTTGAAGACAATGAACTTCTTGGCCCTGATTTCACGGTGCACAAAATCCATACTGTGTGCTTCCTCCAGGGCCACTGCTGCCAGCCAGAGCAGCTGTAGCTTCAACTTCAGCCCCCCCCACTTGTTGCGCTTGTACCAGGCCATCATGTCACCTTCTCCTAGCTCCATCAAAACAAGGCCAGACCAGGTCATCGCGTAAGGTGTGACAATGCAGGCGCTGTTCACATATGTAGCCTTAGAGTACAATCGAGCAAACGTCACACTGTCAAGAAGGCAGCCTCCCTTGTCCTTGGCCCAAAGCTTAACTGCCACTGATCTCCTTCTCCACTTGGCTCCATGCACAGAGGCAGAAATGGCGTTGCCCAAAGATATATGATCGTCAGGGACCACAAACTGCTTCAGCCGCTTTTTGTGCTCACTCCTTGAGTGCTGCAGCTCCTCAGCTATAGTTAGAGGGATGCCATCGGAACTGCACCCCTTTTTACCCAGAATGTAGCCCAAGCACTGCTCCAGAAACTTCTTGTCCTGACAAACATCCTCCTGTGGCACTCTGCCAGCAATGTCCAAGGATTGTATTCCGCAGTCATTGGAAAAAGCAACCAGGGCATCACAGATCACCCGCACACATTGCCCCACTTCCTCGACAGAGTAGAATTTCTTAACATCAAGTGCACTGGAATGGCAAGCTACAAGTTGCATCCCCACGCCCATTGCAGCAGCAAGTGCTTCATATGACGCCCTTGTGTTTTCCCCTTGGTCTGTGACTGGAACTGCTGCCAGCACCTCAGAGAGGCCACACTCCTTGCTCTTTTCCAGCTGCTCAAAAAGAAATGTCAGGCTCTTTTGGTTGTACCTCAAATCACCCTGCAGGAAGCAAAACAGAAGAAGCCCATGAAACATAACACCACAACACAAGCAGTGATACTGTCTCAGTCCATGCAAGACACAATGCAGCTGGTCTACCAATCTGCACTGCAACGAATTCTGTTATTGTCAACCACCCTACCCGCTGTTGTCAAAGCTCAATATCAAGTTCCTGAACAGAGTGAAATGCTGTGCAGATAGGAAGGAACACCGGAGAATGAACAAAGGGGCAATTGTATACCACAACCTAAAGCACTGTGTTATACAGAGCCAAGTCAAAAGCCTGAGGATTTGCTTCCTGTAATCAATGCAAACACTGCGCACACGAGAAACATTCTGAGCAAGCATCCAGACAGGCGACCTGTTTTGCACAAGGGCTTACCATGGCACCAACATGTTCGCCAGGCAAGAAGTGCTAAATTCTAATTTCTACTGAGTCCGGCCCCTGCGCACTGTGACCAAGATTGCACACCACCACACCACTGGCAGCACCTACTCACCTCAAAAGAACCAACAAGTTCATCCTGTGGGTAAAAATGACGAAAAAGGGACGACATCGGGCCATTCACCGCTGAAGACCTGCACCCTGAGAGTTTGCCATTAGCAAGCACCCAGAAAGAAATGAACGTTCTGGAAACAACCCCAGAAACTGCGATCGTAGTTAGTCGAGGCAGGTAGGGCCACGTGTCAATCTTGGTGGGATCCACGACAGTGGACAATACTTTCCCCTCTAGACAGAGAGGATTTCACGGTGCCGGATGACGCGGCGCCAACTCAATCACCTTGCAGAAAAGGCGCCGAAGACGCTGCACAAGGCGGACACTGGCGATTTTCTGCACGAGAAGCATGCGTAGATCCACCTGCTTCAAGTCGTCTCAACTTGCATCTAAGTTTCCGCAGCCAGGCGACACTCTCAGGCCGTGCCCGCCCCGCGCCTCCCAACGCCACAAAACAAGATTGAGCAGTGTGACGGCTTGGGTACAGGTGGCCAAATGTTTTTCTCTAAACGAGCTAAAAGGCAGTGATAAGACCACACGCGCGGATGAACAAACACAGCACCGGGACACAGCGCCCTTCTCCGTCTCGCACAAGTGCAGCTGTTGGCATCTACCACGGACAGTGCCTCTGCTCTCAACCGAGAGGCAGCGCACCCTTTACAAGGCCGGAGGCGCCAGGCCATCGCCAGCAGCACTGCAAAAAACTCGAATAGCAAGAGGGGACTTTCCAGAGGGCCGTCAAGGCAATATCGAGTAATCCAGCGCACCGCGACGAGGCCGCTATAGTTGACTTACCCGGTAATGCCGGCAGCTGCAGTTGCCACCACCTTTGCTGTGGCTCGTGTTGCTCGTCGGCGGCATACGTCAGAGGCGGGTGGGATCTCCAGACGCCCAGAGCAGCCCTTGCTGCCTCCGTTTGCGGCTTGGCAAGCCACAGGGGACCAGCGGGCACCCAACTCTATCCAGCAGTGTGAGGTACCCGCAGATCAGGGTTGCATGTGGCGATTTTCTGAGAACCCCGCTGGAACCACGTACTTTTTTTTTTACGTTAACTTTTTTTTTCTAACCCGGCCCCGTTATTGCAAATATTTCCGTACGGCACCCCCGCGCAATACTGCGCAAAGCACTGCCGCAGCGCCGCGGGCGCCGACGCCGCCTTCGCGAGCAAAGAAGTCGGGCGGCGGGGCATGACTGAGCCCCGCGACGCCGGCGCCGGGGCCCCGGCCCCGAGCCCGAATTTTGCACGCGGCCGCCTGGGCCCGCGTGCGCGGGCGCCTCCGTTCCGCCCCCCCGCCGTCCCCGCGCGCGCCTGGGATCCGCTGGAGCCGCCGACGGGGGCGGACGAGCGTCCGCGCGGGCGGCTGACGCGGACTCCGTGGCGCGCACGGCGGCGCCGGCGGGTTTTGAAAGGACGACGGAGACGGGCGGGGAAGAGAGGGCGCGTGAAGGCCAACACCGGGCTGGCACCGCCGGTGCTGGAGGACGAAGGCGGCGCAGACGAAGGTGAGGATCGCGTCGTGCGGTTGCCAATTGAGATGCCGGCGATGTGCGTATACTCACACAAGGCGACATGTGTCAGTCTCGAGGTGCCGAACAGAGCAAGGCGCGTGGACGATGCCCGCGGTTGTCTTTGAAGTGAGAATATGAGCAGCCGCGCTGTGGAGCAAGGCTTTCGCCGCGGTGTGGGCGACTGCATCCCCGCCCACTCTGCGCGGCAGTGCCACCCGTTGCAGCGAACGCGTTCGTTATTGTCACTGGTTTGCTGGGTGGCACCACTGGCCCCCGTGTGCGCCAGGCTTCGTGGGCGTTGATGGTAGAGCGGTGGTTGACTGTCGTCCACGGGCGGGCTGGTGCGCAGGCCACGAGCGAGGAAGCCGCTGCCCAGCCGCCTTGGAGAGAGCGACCAGGGACGCTGGCAGGCGAACAGGAGGAGCAGCGAAAGGTTGGTGTGGACGGTGGTCGTGCACGGCAGGGACGAAAAAGGGGCGAAGAATCAATCAACCCAGCGGGGGGGGGGAGGATTGTTTGTCGGCACCATCGGATCGTCGGTGTGTCGGTGGGGGGGAATGACGCCCAGCAGCTGGCGGGGCGAGAGGAGGGGGGGATTGCCCATCGATTGCGAATCGCAGCCACAGGCCGCCGAGACGCACGATCAGGGCGGAGAGCTGCACAGGCGGAACGGCCGTCCTGGAGCGCAACCCCATTTCAAGCGCTGCGCGTGGGGGTGGCTGTGATGGGCTGCAGGCGGGCCTGCTGCTCGGGCTTTCACCTATGCAGACATGCCCAAGCACAATCGGGCATGTGGAGGCTCAGTGTGGCTGAGGCGTGGGAGCTAGTGGGCATACTGTAGAGTGCGCCCACAGTGATGCTGCAGCACATCCGGATCAACACGATGTCCATCAGGCGATGGCGCGGGGCACCGACGAACGGGACGACCTTGGCACTTCTCTGGTGCAAGTGCAGCAGCAGCTGAAGGCAGCTGAAGGCCGACCTAAGGGACAGAACCACACACAGCGCAGCAGCCAGTTCCATCCCTGGGTGCACCTGCAGATGGTATGGAGACAAGGGAGGTGGGGATGGGGTGGCTTGGGATGGGGATGTGGCATCAGCCCTCTGATCTTTCTGTCAGTGATTCACAAGCAAAGGTGAAATTAGGTATGTCTGGTATGAGTCTGAAGTGCTCTGCTTAAACTACAAGCAACAGGACAAAACAAGTGCTACTGACCAACGAAATTTGGAACAAGTCGAATATGAAACTGCTGTTGATTGAATGGGGTGCCAAGATAGTGATGAACCAACTGCATGACAAGGAATGATCTTGGCAAATATGGGCAGTGCTGGGAGGTTGGGGGTGGGCCAACACTATGGCAGCATGTGAAGATGTGTCATGCAAGTCAGGATCCCAGTAATTTACTACAGTGTACATTGCAGTATGATGCACAGACGTGTGTGCGTGTTGAAGTTCTTGCAAACAGCTTCCGTGGATGTGTTCACACTGTTGTTAGCATCAGTTATTGCAAGAAAGGTGGCAGGCCGCCTGTAAAATCCTAGAGAGCTTTAGTCAGGATGTTGGGACCGCCGCGATGGAGGGACTCCGAACTGTGTGTGCTGGGCAGTCTACAGCATTACAGAACAGCTGCTACCCAATCCAAGGAAGCAGGATCTTATGCTGTGCCATGCAAGTGCTTGCCTATGTGCTGTCAACACAAGCTTTGAACTGGGCACAGTGTGCTCTGCCTGCATGAAAGATACCAGCAGCATTTTCAGATGTGCTTTGTGGTCTGCTGGGTCAATCATCTGTGCTTTTGACAAACAGATTGTTTGATTAGCACCGGAAAAGCCCACGATTAATCCCAGAAATGCCTATTCGACCTATAATACCCAACTAGCTAAATTCACCCTTGACATGCTGTGGATCTGAATGATGCCATGGAGCTAGTGGGACTGATTGGGATCAAGATGGACCCGTAGGTTCACTTTGTTGGCGAGCTGCCATCTGCACCGTGTCCTGCAGTTGTTTGCACTTTTGACACTGCAGAACTGTTTTCTGTGCCAAAATCACTAAGTCCTGAATCCAGAATGGCTTATAACATACTTCTAGAATATTTTTGAACCTCTGGTCTGTTGCTTACAGCTGCAACAGCTTGAGAAGGTGGTCCAGGACACAAAGGCGGACTTGTCCTCTGCTGTGGCTGAAAAGAATGAGGCAGAGGCGGAGGTCTTCAAGCTGCGGGGACAGCTCGAGTTGGTTGCCAAGCAGGCCAAAGACCTCCTTTTCAGCCAGCACCAGGCTGTTGCAGAAACCAAGAGGCAGAATCTGGTGGGTGAGCTTGCGCTGCCACCCTCAACTACCCTTGGGACTTCCGCTGTCAACTGCAGGCTTGCAAGTCACAAAGAGTATTCCGCTTGAATGGAAGTTCTGCAGAGTTCTTTCACACGACCAGGCGATTTGACAAGTATTCTAAAGTTGAGTACTGGAGAATGTGAGGGAATGCAAAGTGAAGGGTTTGTTGCTAAAAGCTGCAACCTGTCTCAGCCCTGCAAGGCCATGTTAATCTCCTGATGTAGCATTGGATGCTGGCCAGCAGATTATTGGGCTATTCGATTACAGTATGGAAAAAGAGCAATTGGTTGGAGACTTCACAACAGGGAACAAACAAGTTGTTGTTGCTCTTCTTCTGAGCTCTTATGAACAGCCTCTGAAAAAACACAACACGTTAAAGGGCAGCACCCCGCCATGTTGTTGACATTGTAGCCAATGAAGGCTTGCTTCGTAGGGTGTGCACACAATCATCTGTTGCGCTGCTGGTCCCAGCATCTCATTTGCTTGATGATAGCAGGCCCACGTTGTTGAACGCATTCAGAGCAGTCGGTATTTTTGCAATCGAGCGTGGGTGCATGTTACGAATAGGATGTGGGTGTGGGGTTCCTGCCCTCTTTGAGCCGCGGACCCGCCTCGCCGGGCACCTAGGTCCTTACAGGGCACCTAGGCGGGACCACCCCTCCTACTCCCGTATCCTAATATGGATAAAGGTTACATTGGGTGAGGAATAGTACGTGTCTTGGGCAGGGCGTCCCCCACACCAAGGGCCATTAGTAGGACGTCTCCCACATCAGGCTGGTGCGCGTAACATTCGTCCCCCTTAGGGAGAGGGGCGTCCTCGTCCCAGTATAAGTGAATACGGGAGCAGAAACATTGTATGTATGTTGGTGGAACTGGCTGTGCGATTTGCCACATGCCCAGTTAACAAAACACAACACACAAAACAGTTTTGGATGAAGAGAAAGAGCGGTTGTTTTACATGACCGTCCCGGCCTTCACAACCCTCATTAAAACTCTTCCTCAGCCAAGTGGCTGGAAATGCCAATTCCTGCCTTCATACCGGCGACCACGGCGTCGGCACCACCCAAAGCCCATGCCGGTCCTGTAGATCGGTTCGTAGCGTACACCGTTGTTCATCATCGTCCGCTGCAGCCAGTGCATGGAAATGGCACGAAAAGTCGGGCGGCAGTTCAACCTCCCGTTGAGGATCGCAACGGACATGGCGTTCATGTGTCCAAACCGCGACCTTGCACGGGGGGCAGTATACCCAGTGTTTTTCTGGGCCCAGCGCAAGAGAACCTGTCAAAAGCATAAGCACACATGAGCATGTTTCAGTATGTACATCCCGTACTTCATGCAGTTTGCATTCGCATCACAGGTGTTCTGCCATTTTCAAATGCTTGAACCACTTCCTGTGCATTTGCAACTGACTTTGCTGATTCCCAGCTGTTATGCTCATGTCCATATCCCAGCCATTTGACAAGGTACTCAACATAGTTTTTGCGTCTCCCACGCTTTTTAATCCTTTTATCAAGGATACGTTCAACTTCATACTCCAGTTCACCTTCGATCTCGATAGGTACTGGGGGTGGCTATACTCTGCCACTTGCTTTATAAGGCTTAATCTTCGATACATGAAATACTGGATGTATCCTATGCATGCTTTCCGGGAGTTCTAGTCGATATGCGACAGAACCTATCCGGTCGAGGATGGTGAAGGGCCCAATCCACCTCGGTAATAGTTTTCGAGTTCCAGGGTGTTTGAGAGTAATATGTTGTGTTGAAAGGAGGACGTCATCTCCTTTACTAAACGACACCTCTCTTCGATGGCGGTCAGCATGCTTTGACTGCCTATCTCGTGCTTTCTCTAAGCACGCCCTGGCCTCTTTCAGCGCTGATTGGACACGGTGATCAAATCGTGTCATTGCTGGTAATCCCTCCACGAGGGGCGTACCAGACTGCCTCAAATAAGGCTGCTGCGCCCTTTCAATGGCCACTGCCAAGCCGCGGGCATTCGGATTGTCATAGCCCTTTAATGGCTTCCGAATTTGCACACCAAGAGCTAAGGGACTCTTTGGGTGCCTCCTGTAATTCAGATAGAACGGGGTTTCTTGGGTGGAACTGTTTTTCGAGTTGTTCATTGCAAACTCGGCCATGGCTAACAGTTCATCCCACGCGTCATGGTCAGAACGCGTATAACTGCGTAAGTAATCCTCCAGAACCCGATTCATGACTTCGGTCTGGCCATCCGTCTGTGGATGGTACGC
>CAJHUC010002897.1:0-40526 GCA_905146915.1 Ostreobium quekettii
CCAGCTCGCCAACTTGCAAACACACTTCGTTTGATGTATTACCATCGGTTATCACTTCTAGGCATCGAAAGTTCATAGATGATAGATTTACTTTGTATTTCTCAATAGATTCCAATGAACCAATCACCGACTCTGCTTGGCTCAGGCAAAATAGGAAGCTGACGGCTACCTCATTGCCTTGTTCTGTAAAACATCATGATGATGATGACAGAAACAACAGAAGGAGCCAAAATAGCCGAATTAAACATCCCAACATATATTCATTCGACACTTGTTCTGAAATTCATAACCCATCAGCGGAGGTGGGCGGGTCAAAGGATCACATGAAAATGGCATAATTCACCATTTTGCGCAACTCTTTTCCTGTTGCGCAGATAATAATTTTGCATTTTTGTGTAATTTTGTGACATATCAGAAAATTGTGGAATACTACCCGTGTATCTCCTGTTTTTGTTTCTTTATTACAAATTCGCCGGTTTTTGATGGTGTATTATCGTTACAAAATGGTGTTCAACACCTCAGCATTGCCCATTCAGTTTGAACTTGGCGGATCTGGCATTTAAGTTACCCTTCATAATCCACTGTTTTCGCATGTTCATTTTTTCAATGACATACTGAACTACAATGCACTATTTATGATCATGTGCATAAATAACTTTTAATTAAATGATTTGCCAACATTAAGCTCGCCAAAGCTGACGCGTGCGCACAACGTTGCCCACAAATGCATCGATTGCCTGTTCGAACAGAGGCCCTCCATTTCTGTACGACAACAACGAACTCATTCGCATACATTATTACAGTTCTATATTACCGTGCACTTATAGTGTTACGCTAACGCCAGAACGTGCCGAGACGAGCCCACGACTCACTGATTGCTTTTGGACCCGCGCTCAGAGTGTGCAAGGATTCGAGTGGAGCTGCGGCAGACAGTTCATTGTGCGGTGGCAAAATCCCAGAAGCTTCAAAGCCGTGCAACACGGCGCCATGCGCGGCTCCTACGTGGGTGGTCGGCCCTTGGAGCGCCTGCGACACGACGTGCGGAGGAGGTGAGTCGCTGCGCGGGTCCGCAGCTTCGGTGCGCATCCTGCAGTACAGAATACGCACTGAAAATCGCCACGAGCAAAGGCGACCGCTCAAGGCTCAGCATGATGTGGATTTAGGTTTTAGGGTTGGTTTTGGGGATTATTTCCTCTTTTGCCGGCTGACTCTGACGGTTGTGATATATTAATTTGGATCTGGTTATTGGATTACCCATGGGTAATCCAATGCTGCATTGACCAATGCAACATATCGTATCTTTCTGCGAGCCCTAGAGCAATGTGCGCACGAGCATCATCTGCGGAAACCGGTTTTACAAATTTGCGGAAAAAGGTAATCACGGCGTGTTGTCAGCCCATGGAATCGCATTTGATCACTGAATAATAGTTTTTCTTCTGGCGGCAATAATCTTTGACGGTGTGAAACATAAATTGGTCATCACTGATCAGGGAAACGTCGTGTTAAGGAACGATGGCGCGAAGCGCTTGGTGCAAACTTGGCAACAAGACAGTAGGGGATGAGCAGTGCTTCGGACCGGCTCCGAAATCGGTGGACACTTGCGGGACGCAAGCCTGCGACTTCTGCAAAGACAACAGTTGTTCCGGTGCGCATTAATCCCGCCATATCACTAGGAAGAAAAAGACCAAGTGACACCTGTTCAAGCGTGTACAAAATTTAAGGCTTTGTTTTGTTTTCGTGTCTTCAGCATGCAGAACACTGATTAAATGCATATATATGTCTTGGCAAAAGGTGTTGTTTGGTACTTTTTTTGCTAGCGTAGTTGAGACGTGCGCATTGCGCAATAATAGGCAAAATTCTTGTGTCATTTGCACCACGTTTTTCAACTGCACTGAATGGTTCAGAACGATCAACTCACAACGAATTCTATGCAGTGTTTTAATTCTGGCACCAAGACCTGGAAGTAAGTTTGCGCGTTACATGCAGAATTAGGCGATCGCATGTGCACAGAGAGTCCATGCCTCAACCATAATCTGGCTTGCAGCATGGCTCCGCATATGCAAAATGTTGCTGTGCCCGTCAAGTACGTTATGGCATGAAACTTCACCTTCCTGTTAAAATGGACACAAAAATCCATTTGTGTTGGAAATTACGAAGGAAGTGCAAGAAAATTTAACACCAAAGCACAAAACATTCATGTCATGATATTGGCGACTCGACGTGCATTCCATGCTGGCAGAACATCTCCGACACCATCTCCAGCAAAGGCTCAGTAATTGCAAGTCTGGCCTGCCATATCCTCGATTCAAAGTGCTCTCAAAATGATCTTTCCCTCTTATCGCGCACTTTCGCCATAATTCAAATTATTTTACAACAAACACCGTTCACCATTCTCTGTGTAGTCAACATTTTCGACAAAATTCTGATCCAAAGAGTCAACAAAATGCGTTTGATAAAACAGTCGCACCATTCGCCCCGCCAGTGCTTCCCAGCCTCCCTCCCCTCCCTTCCCCATAGCCGCGCCTGCCTTCGCCGCGCGACTGCAGTGGTGCCACTTTGCCACTCATTTCGCAAGTGCCAGTCCCTCAATTGATTTAAACCGATCAAATTGATCCGAGTGCCAAATCCCACCGGCCTGCACCGCAGATCGAGGCGTGTGCCGCGACGGCGTCTGCAACTGCTACAAGGGCTACAAGGGGCGGCTGTGCGAGCTGCCCACGACCTGCGACGGCGTCCTAGACCGGTTCCAGAGGTGCTGCGAGACGGGCGTGCTGGACGGCGAGGGCACGTGCTGCCCCTCGGGATCGGCGGTGTCCAGGGGCGGGCGGTGCTGCACACGCATCGACGCCATGGGCATGTGCGGAGGAGGGGCCAGGTTCTTGGCCGTGGATGGCAGGTGGGCGCAGCGAGTCGCCTGTGGAATAATGGGCGCTTTCCGCAGTGTGTTTGCCCGTGCTTGTCATCATCACCATCATCACCATCATCGTTGGAGCTCTCCAGATCGCTCTGAGAAACCGCCCTTGGTGTGGCCCGCGTCTTGCAAAATGAATGATTGCTTGGCGCTATTTTTGCCAATGAATACTGGAAAAGTGCGCTGCTTACCAAACTTGCCAAATAGCAAGAAGCACATCTTCTAGGAATGCCAGCATGAAAGCTAGATGGATTTCTTTGATTTTCCACCAGAGAACTCGCAGGTGAAAAATGTAGAGGTAGCCAATTTTACTTTATACATATTACTTTAATGTGCAATATTATTTATCAGCAGAATGGCTCCTGCCGTTTCCCGGCGCTTTATCTCTCAAACCAGAAATGCCGTCTGCCCAATGTCCTATTTGATACAACTTGACGAAAATTCCTGCGATCGAATGCTACAGACCCTGCAAGACGCTGCTGGATGCTGGCGGTATGTGCTGCGAAAGCGGTCACCTGGATGATTGCGGCGTGTGTGATGGCGACAGCTCGTCCTGCGGTGCAAAGATAGCTGCGTACTTGCAGGTGAGCATTTTCCTGAATGTTGAAATTTCGGGCAACATACTTCATCTCTGCTTTCCTATTCTATGACGGGATTCAAGTGGACAACAACACCCGCTTCATTCAGATGCTGTCGCTCCAAATTGCGGGCCTGTGTGGTGTTGTAAATACGGGGCACAGGCACAACACCTTCCAGTTCTTGGCACTACATTTTTTCCAATTTGCAATAGGAAAAATGACAGTTTTGTGCCGAATTCATGCATTGTATGCGCATTTTCCCGTCCAAATTCCGAAGTGACAACTTGGCACGGCGTCTGTCACCACTATATAGTTCATATGGCCATATATGATTTCTTGAATGTTCTCAAAGAAGTAAAATTGTCTTGTGAATCAGCTGGAGCGCGAAAGGTTGTGACATAACACCGCTTTCGTTAATTTTACTAGCTATCTGTGCCGAGCTTGTGTGAACTGTGCCATTGGGGTGGTCTGATATAGAAACGAGCCTCATCAGCTCTGGTGTTTCCACCTCCGCTCTTGCGTCGCTACTAGAGACCCAGCGCGACAGAAGACCATAAAAAGTGCATGAAAGCCGATTAAGTTGCTGACGTATTGAATCGCGATGACGACTAGGTTGTTGACGTCACTGTCGTCGAAGGCGGGGGCGGCGAAAATCAAACAGCCTTTACGGAAGACCTCATTGGATTCATTTCGAGTGCCCTGGATATCCGATCAAAAGCAATACAGGTGAGCGTTGCATTGGTATCTTCATTTCAGAAAACACGAGCGAAAGCGAAAAAACAATATCTAAATCAAGCCAGCTCATGTCCATATGCGGGAAATGCACATGTATGAGACGCGCAAACAGGCATCGAAATGCCTCAAAAGCCTTGGAAGGAGCAACTTGAGGGCGTATCCCGAGGGATTGCATGTGCGTGTATTTGCAACATCGAGCACCGCTCGGAGTGGCGCTCGGCGATCCAGACACGGGCTCATCGCCAAAACCTAATGCCACGCGGTTACTTCCTCGCCGCGTCTCGCTGCGCCAAAACATTCCCACATCCCAGCAATGCCATTTTCCGTCCCTCCCAATTCCAACCTCACTGGAATCCTTCAAGTTGAGAGGCAATTTTGAATCCGCCGTCCAGTCTTTCCGCCTTCCAGGGGTTCCCTGGCACCTTTCGCAATGCTAACATAGGCTGTGTCATTTCAGATGGTTTTTATGCCTCGATGTAGAGTCTGATAGCCGATAACACTAATGAGGCGATCACTGGGATAAGCACTGGACATACCGTTCTTGTGTGGTTGAGTGGCAACATAGCCCTCTGCGGCTGATGCGCAATTGATGGAATTCCATCAGCTGGGTCATGATGGCCATGGCTTGCCCTCCCAGGTTGGAGAAACGGAATTCATCAGCAGAAGACGGTCGCTGTTGGGCACCACCATGAGGCTCGGATTCTCCCTCAGGCCGGGGACCTTCACGAAGCGTGGAGGCCCCCTGGCATCCGGCGACATCTGGATGCGGCTGGGCGGCGCCGCCGGCGACGCGGTGGACGACGTGGCGCTGTTCGGGGGCGTCGAGTCCGTCGTGCGCGTGCCTGAGTGCGGCAACGGCTTCTGCGAGGTGGGGGAGCGGCCGTATTTCGTGACGCACCACGACGAGAGCGAGCAGATGATGTCGGGTGCGCGGATGTCGCCGGAGGCCAGCCGGTCGATCACCCAACCAATCCATCAGAGAAAGAACAAGAAATAAGTTAATAAGTACCCGAGAAACAATTAAATGCATAAAAAAGAAAGGTAGAATGGAAGAATAAACAAAGAAGTGGGTAATCAAGCACACGAACCAATGAACAGATAAACACACTAATGGAAAAAGCATGGAAAAATTAATGAAAATCAGTTACCTGATTGATTGATCAATTTAGAAAGCAAGAAAAATGTAAGCGATTGCATGCTTTGTTTATGCCGTTGTGTTGGAGGTAATTGGGAGTCTACGGCTGTTTTGTCTGGAAATATAATTGATCAGATTTTCCAATGAATGCAAATGGCTCAATTCATTCCCAAATGCTGCGCAATCTGTTCTTGATTGAGCACCGCATTTCAAAAGCACTCCACACAAGCAGCCTCACATGTCGGCCCAGGTTGTCCCAGTGACTGCCATAACGAATACCGCGAATGCCCTTTGGAGAACGTGATGGCAGGCGGCACCCCAAAGCCATGCAGCGGGCACGGGAGCTGCCACTCGAAGTCCGGTCGATGCACGTGCTGGGAGGGCTACACGGGATCGGGGTGCAGCTTCTGCGCGGAAGGGTACATCAGGTGTGGGCACGTGAGTCAGTGGGTCCCGCATCACATGCTTTAATTGGTACTGTATAACGAGGCAAAAATGACATGATGTACAATTCAAATGTGTGTTACATAATATAACAGCTCGTTTAGTGGGCCCAAGAGCCAAAAGAAAGCGGGATTTCTTGCCCGTAATATTACCCCGTTATTGTACTAGCCTGTGATCCATCAATGCAATCTGAAGCATATGCCAAATCGCGCATAAACGACGCATCAAACGACTTATTAGCTCAGTAGAAGCCCAACGTCCTGCAACGGCCCCCATCTCCCGTTTCGCAGGGGGACTGCGGTGTCACTTCCCCGCGGCCCTGGTTTCAGTAAAGGAACTGGGAGCCCTGCCGACGCCGCCGACGGCTCCGTCGGCCCCCAACTACCCTTGCGGTATGCTCCGCCGATGCTGCGGACACCCCACCGTCTTTCCCTGCGATCTCGCAGGAGATTGACCTTTCTCGTGCCGGCGGCGGAAAAAAAAAAACTGCCGAACTTCCTTACGTGTATAATCTGACAACTTACCCATTCAACAAATGAACCCGCCTGAACCATGTTCGCTTGGCGAATTTTCCTTCAAAAGACAAAGCCGGGCCTTGCACCTCGCAGTTCCGGCGGCCACTGCGTGCCCCAGTTCACTGTGGACGGCGTCCACCTGTCCCCCGCCGAGTCCGCCGGGGCGGGCTTCGACGGCGGCGCCATCGTCTACGTCACCTTCGGCGTGTCCTGCGTGGCGCTGGTGGCCATCCTGGCGGGCGTAGTGGCGCTCAAGAGGGGCCGCGGGCAGGCGGAGAGCGCGCCGCAGGCGCGCAAGCGGAGTAGGACCGAAAGGCCCTCCCGGGATCCCAGCTTCCTGGCGGTTACCGGATCTGCCGGACTCCTGAGCGGATCATCGCCAAGGTGGATGCCCTTGCCCTTCTCTTAGCGCAGGGGCTGTTAGAGAATTGTCCGCCTTGCGAGGCTTCATCTCTTCCGTGTTCTTGTCATTATAATTTGCATGTGGCGAAAGTTAAGGTAATTAAATGTAATTATAACCCAATCAACATAGCTAAAGTTAATGTAAATTTGTATTTTTTCCTGAATTTTGTCGTCAGTAACTTTTATTTTGTAATGTATTCTCTCATACATTAATTCTTGATTAGCAGCAACAATGCATGTTTTGTGCTGCTCGACGCACGCCGCGTTACGAGAGGGAGAAATCCTGACGTGGCATTGCAGGGCCTCAAGCGCCGGCCGGGGCACCCCTAGGAAGAAAGGAGGGCCCTGCAGTGTCGAGGGAGAGACATCGGGGAAGTGCTCCCACGAGAGGGCGGGCAGCGCCCCTCCCGCCGGGCAGCAGCGAGCGGTGGATGCTGCGGGAGTGGAGGAGCAGGGCCTCCAGCGCCAGAGCCAATCCGACGTTGTGGCTAGGGCGGAAGAGTGGAGGGACGCGGCGGCGCCGCTGAGCGTCTCGAAAGACCTAAGGGGCAGAGAGGTTGGAAGGAATGCGTCGTGGCGCGCCGCGTGTGTGATTTATGAATGGCAGCGCATAGATTAGTAAGCAGTGCTGATCCAAGACTAGAAATTCTGCTCATTTGAAAGAAAAAATGATGCAGGGATTGGTGGTTTGTTTTGATTGTTTGTATGACTGCTTATTCAAGGGTGCTGAATAATTCAATAGATTCACCAGGGCGCTAAGGCCTTGTGTTGGGGCGTGCATTGGCTAAAGTGCCCAATCGGACAGCGCATTACCACATGGATGCAGAGCGGCACGCATCCGTACGTAAAACGCATTGCGTATGTACATATATCATATGCAAATGTGCTAATGTGTTTGTTTATGGCATATTGAACCAATAGGGCATTTGTGAAGATTGAATGCAGGTGGTGGTGGACATATTGTGGTTTCCATTTTGGCAATTCGGCAGCGGATCGGGCAACGCGTGCGTGGATAGGGGTGTCGCTAGACAAGCTGGTTAAAAACTGTTCGCACATTTATTTCTTTTGATTGACTGCCATGCTTGATTCATCATAGCAGATTGCTCAATCAACGCTAGTGCGCCAGTGTCACCAGTAGAAACAGATATTCTTGCGATGCCAACTGCGATGCCATTTGATAATACTTGCTGTCATCGCACCCACTTTTGTGTCGTCGCAGTGACTGTGATGGTCCCATTTGTGTTAAAATGGCATCGCAGTTGGCATCGCAAACATAGTGTTTTCCAATAGTGTATGCAGTGTACACTAGCGACCCCAGCACCTTGGACTTCATCTGCTGGGGGAGCTTTGCTTTTGTGATTGAGAAGCCTTCTGCGATCGACGCCGGTCACTGCGCGTGTGCATTTAGCAGGAAAAAACATAGAATGGTCATCTCACTCATTAAAATCTGCTTAGAATGTGTCTGATATGCACTGTCGAATCACAGACAGTGAGCCCATTGAACGCTACAAATCTGCTTCTAACGAATTCGAAAGGTTGTTCATTGCATCGTGAAATAGATGTCATCAATGCCGCAGAAATGCAATTTGCTTCTTTCCACAATAAAATCAGTCCCGCTGTCTTGATCATTACATGTGTCCCAGGGTGTTCCCCGAAACCAGGTTTTGCCGCCGTTAACCAATCGAAGTTCGGCGGAGCAACATAGTGATATCGAGTATGCGGTAAACGGTAAGACTATCTGGACATCATTGGTGTAATGCGCTTCACATATCATGCGACGTCATTTGATTCAGTACGCACTCGAGAAGTGAGTTTTTTTTGCGTTGTATTTATAAAACTTAAGTTCAAGCGATTGCCTGTCTCCCTTTCTCACATTCGATCTCGTGATTGGCCGCGCATGAATGCCTCCGGCCATCTAGGAAGTATTTGGAATGATATTGATAGCACTCTGAACATCGGATTGAAGGTTGCATTGCAAGATCCAAATCTTGGCTTGCGTGTCTTTCGTCAGGAAGAAAAAGAAGGTCTTGGCACTGCAAAAATTGCCGGGAAGAGAAGCCCATCTGGCACTACAGATAAAATCAAACAACGTGACGAGGAGGTGAGCATACTTTTTGAAATGATTCGAAAAAACGATCAAAGCAAATAAATTTCTGTTTTGCTGAGTAATGTTTACTTTGAATATTCCTTGACTAGCTCACCCGATGGGCTTGCAGCAGCTGCTTATCGGTGATTTGCACCTTTTATATTCATAATCAGCTCAACGTGTGGCACACAAGCATATTTGCACCATTACTATGCCATTGTATGTAGTGTTAGAACAGACAATTGCATGCACACCGATCGCTCCACTCACTACCCTCAACATTGCAATGAATTGTGGACGCCGCATTGGGTTTGGATTCGACCTCCATCAAGCTAACTCCTTGCCTTCGTGCAAATCGCATAACTTACTGAATTTCGATGTCTTGGTCTTGGCGCCAATACATTCTCCCTCTCCCGGTGCAGTTCACGTGTTCCCCCACGTCGATGTGCCATGAACGTTTCAAGGTGTACGGCACATGAACTGCCCGATTGGGATTATGCAGAACATATTGCAGGCAACTGCGAGTCCCATCGACAATCTGCCGCACCCTCACCGCTCTATCAGCGACGCACAGATTCAACCAGAGTAGTGGGGGCAATGGGCATTCGCAGTAACGGGGATGAACCCAGGTGTTTGGTGCAGCCCTCAGGAGCTGAATCGGCATGTATGGTTGTGAGGAGGCAGACCGAGGTCGATGAAGACTATCAGCTTTTCAGCACCTTCGCCAACCTCACGGGGGGAATGACCTGATGGCTCGTGGCGGCGCGGCGAGGGATTCTGCAAGATGCCTTCCGTCAAGAGCCATCAAACGGGGCTTTAAGCTTCGGCTACGTTGCTTTCCGAGCTTGCAATTGGAATAGCGGCACTTCGTTTGGGCGGGCTTGGGAACATTCATCGGCAGTCCTGTGGGGATTGAGAAGACTTCCCATCTCTTGTGCAGTGCATAGTCCAATCCGTTGCTCGGATTGGGGAGTGTCGCGTTCTATGAAACCGCTGTGGAAAACGGGCGCGGCGCTGTGGCGTCGTCAGTTGCTGTTTTGGTACCGACGAGTGCCATTGGAGTGCTGGCAGGCTCGGGGCAGAGGCGCTGCTGAAGGGCGATGCAGCCGCTGGCCGCATTTTGCTGGCCGTGACGTGCCCTTCCAATCTGCATGCATGTTGCCGACCTGCCTGGCTCTAATTGGGAAAAAATGCTCATCAGTTCAAAACACTACAATTCTGAAGTACTGAATTTGCTTTCTGTGTATGCTGCTTGTGGATTGTTTTGTCCCCTCATGTGTCAGAGGGTTGTTGAAGGGCTTTGGTCGCGCTCTTCCGTCCAATATATTGACGCGCACAACTATTTGGGTGCGCGCATGCGACCTCCAGCCGACACGGCACAACACGTGGACGCCGCCCATGGAATTGGAGGCACATATAAAACCCGCCATGATTTACAGGATCGCTTATTGCTGTCCAGAGGACAGAATTTGGCCGATACAAGTTGTGCCTGAAGGCGCCGCTCTGCGGAGCGCCACTCGGGAGAAATGGATTGTTTCTTTTTGGAGTTCTTTCATTGACTTCCGAAGCGCCAATAAGCGATTGAAGTGTTTCAATATTTCAATATCATGAAGCAGAACTGAAATTCATTGCCATGAATACTACTTTTCTTATTGTAATGTTAATTCTTACACCTGTTTTCAATTTAGCCCTGACACTTGGCTCCTTAGGGTGAAGAATGTAAAGCATAGGTATTACAATTGTTGAAATGTGCTCCAATCATATTGTTGTAGGGCCTGTGAAATGGCAGATGGTGTTGGGAAAGTCGGATATCATTCGATGAATATTTCAAGGTGTACAAGACTTGAAGTCCAAAGAAGCTTGCTTGCCTGAAATTAGCATTTTTAGCTCTGCAGTTTGAAAGTGTGAGCAATGGCGGACAAAAATTGCACATCATGGATGCACGTATGCAGGGACTGGCCATGCACAAGATCTGGGCGCCTGTGTCTTGGCGCAGAGCTCTTTCCTGGCCCATGCTCTTGCCTTTCCTGGATGTGAAGGCCACACATCCTGGATATGAACTCTCCGTATGGAGAGTCCATATACGAAAAATTCGTGATACTTCGAAATATCATGAATTTTCATCATGTCAGAATTCCGATAGATATGTAAAATCTATATCCAGGATATGCGCATGCAGGACATGTGCGTTCTGGACATGAATGTTTTTCCCGATGATCGCAATGTGAATCGAATTTGACTGGCAATAATTAATAAAATTGAAAGTTGTCACGGGTCGAAACAAAAAGGAACTGGAAAAAACCCGAACGTTTCAGGCGCCACATCCCACCAGCGGTTTGATTCGCCAGCGGCGTTCTTGCGCAAGGACAAAAAGTATCTTCGGAGGCCTGAAGCATCAGAAAATAATTCCAATCTCGCCTGCTGGGGACTAATTCCAGACCCAAATGTTAAACAGCGAGGCGGTAGGCATAGCCGATTTTTTACGGGCAAAGGCGAGGATGTCGCTGGTACAACTTGTAGAGAAATTTCTGTGAAGGGGTGGCTCCATTCATCACACAAATTTATATTGTCTGCAATGGAATGCGGCTTGAAATGGAACTGGTGGCCCTTTGGGATATTCTATGGGAGGGCTGGCTGGCGGTTTCAGCTGTATGTTCATCGCTTTGTGATTTTGTGTCATCGGAGACGCACAATGCTGCTCATGCCAGTTATTAATGGATTGGTAAATCACTACGTCACTACATCATTGACCAATATTGGTCTCTATTATATTGGGAATAATCCCGGCTGGTGAACTCCAGCCAGCGCAGCTCCTTCAACTCCTGGGTTTGACGATAATTCCAAGAAGTGGCGCGGCGAATTTGGCAGAGGGCATAATCGATTTCTGCTAGTGCCGTTGTGGACACAGTCCCACATTTGCAGTGAGAGCTGTCCTATAATGGGCCAGTGTCACGACAACATTGACAGGGCCGGCATGTGGTTGTGCGTGTATGATGTCAACGTCACACACGTACATCAACAACGTTGTTGATGCGCCGTCAGTAATAAGTTGCATATCCTAGGATATGGAAACGCCCATATCCTCACCCATAACGAGGATATTGAATATGATATGGGAGGATATGGCTATCCTGGATATGGGCAGCCCACATCCCAGGATGTCGGCTCCCATATCCTGGGATAAAGCGAAGATATGGCTGGGGATATGCCATATCTCAGGATATGGGCGCCCATATCCTGGGATGTGGCGAGGTTATTGGGGAATGATATGGCGAGGATATGCGAGTGATATTGCTGAGGATATGGCCATATCATGGGATATGGTGAGAGTATGAGAGTGATGTGGCTGGGGATACGGCCATTTCCTGGATATGTGGAACTCATATCGTGGGGCATGGCAGGGATATGGCAGAGTATAGCATGTATATGCTGGTGATACGGGCGCGCAGGGTCGGCGGCATGAACCAGAGGCACACACAATCTCTGACACAAACTGTATTACAGATTTTACAACAATTGCAAATCAATTATGCCTCCATATCTCTAGCCAAGCAGCTGGCCATCAAATCATCCATCTGCCAGTTCCCTAAGTAAGTACCTATCATGAATGCATGACAACAACTCCCATTAACCATTCCTTTGCGCTGACCCCTGCCAGACTGCCACCCCGATTGAGCCTTGGTACCGTCATGCAATACTCCACCGGCAGCCCATGAGTGGCCACCACCTGTGACGGCACCACCATGTCATCTCCGCCGTTAACGCTTCTCCACCTGCCCGTGACAGAAACCCAGAATACTCAAATTGACGGACGCTATCTACTGGCGCAGCGCTTGCGCAATCATTATGTAATATTGCCGTAGTGTTAGTGTAATGATCGTGTCGTGTTTTCGCGCAGGCGAAAGGCACGGATTGACAGAAACTTACCGATTGAAAGAATAATTCGAACTGGTAACGGGTGCCGGCTGCGGCGCGCTGTTGACTGGTCAAGGGCCGGTTGGGAGACGCCACGCCGAAGCACTGCAAACACGGCGTTGGCACCTGGAAAGGCCTGGTCCCGGCCAAGCGTTGCAGAGGAGATCGCTTGCATTCCGACCCTCCCCATCACCTTGCCGTTTCCTATGGCACGTATCCCTGGATATCGCAGCCCATATCCCAGGATATGGTGAGGATAAGGGTGAGGATATGGCCATATCCCAGGATATGGGAGCCCATATCCTGGGATATGGCCATATTCCGGATATGCATATCCAGGATACGGCAGCCATATCCAGGGATATGGAGCGATATGGCCATATCCTAGATATTACAATGCTGGGTTGTGCTTGCGCTCTCTCGCCCTGCCACACCATTGCCTTGGTGGTGTTGGCAAGCACCGACTCACAGCACGTACGGCAGCTTTTGCCTTTCCTCCAAACATGCAGAGGAGCTTCCCATGTTATGAATGTGCATCTCGCTTTCGCCAATGCACCAAACCTAGCCAGGATAAACGCTTTGCGCGCAGCGCGCACTGAACAAGGTGGAGCAGACAGCCAGAACTGGCCAAAGAAGCAGGCCGCCACTCACAGGTCGCTATTGCAGGGCCGCGTTGTGCGCCGGGTTCTCCGCCTCGACGCCGCGAGCTGCCAGCTTGAGAGCCGAGGAAGGGGAAGATTGAATTGAAATTCAACAATTCGATCTTTCACTTGCCCCAGAGACGGCACGTTCGGGACCCGAACCCCTCCCTGGACGCGTGGCAGGCTCCATGCGATACTGCAGGATCATCCCCGATCCGCTTGAATCGATTCATGCGGATCGCCGCGATATCCCGCCGCGCCACATCGCCCGCCGACGCGACAGGCCGGGGTCCGTGGGCCCGCGCCCCCCAGCCCCATGTACTCGCGCAACGTGGCGCGCCCCTCGCACCTTGCTCCTCGGGGCGGACGTTGGCAAAACCCGACGCGCATTAGTTAGGGGGCCTTGGAGGCGGGGGTCGACTGGAGACTGCCGCGGCGCGGCACGGCCGACGCCATGGCGGGGAAGGGGGGCGGGGCGGCAGGCAATGGCCAGGCGCTGCCGCAGGCGCCTCGCCCGAGTTTCCTCCGGCGCCTCAGCACGGCCGTGGATAGAGGTGGGTGGAAATTTGCCCACACCCGCCGTCAGAGCGCGGAGTTTGCGCGCCTGGGGTGCGTTCGTGTGGCCATATGGCGCGCTGCGTGTTGGCGCCGAACGGCCCGGGGGGCGAATTTGTGGCGGCTGGGCACGGCCGTGGACAGAAGTGGGAGGAAAATGGGCGTCGAACTGGCGCGGTTGCGCTTTTCAGAAGGCGGGTGGGGGCGGTGCGCGCCTGGCTCCTGGGATGGCGCCCTGTGGAAAACTGTGGAGATGCGAATTCGCGGCGGTGGGGCTGGCGGGCTTGCCAATCGTGAAATGTGTTTGTGGGGGTTGGCGGTCTGGTTCGATGGGGGGCGTCGCGGGACAGGAGGCAGGGGGGGTGGGATCGGAGGGGGATGGCCGGGGGTGGGATCCGGAGGGCCGCGTGGCTGCGCAGTGAACGCGCGGACGGATTTGGGCGTCGGGCGCTCATGCAGATGGCGGGCGGTCCTCATGGAACGCTCGTGCATGGGCCGACTACGGTCCACATGAGCGAGCGTCCCTGAGGATCGCCCCGCGCCTGGGCGGCGGTGCGCATGAGGGTCAACCCTGCGCCCTGAGGCCACGCGCGCGATTCCTCGCACCGGAGAACGGCCCGCTCTTGTTCTGTGGGCCGCGGATGCTCCCGCGCGTTGGCGTTCGTCGAAGCCGACGGGCGCTGACGCCGGCGGCGTGCGTCCTCGCCGGATCGGCAGGGCTGCAAAGCGCGCCTGCCGGGTCGAGTGGAATCTCGGCGCGGGTGGAGCGCGGCGATTTTCCGGGGCGGCGGGTCTTGGAAGGCTGGACGCTGTCCCTGGGACGTGCTTTGATCCGCGTGCGTTGGCAAGCCACCCATTGTGAATGCTCGCTTGCATCCCAATGGCGCCCGCGCCAGTGCAGGTTGGGGGCCCAGATCCTCGTGCATAACCTTTGTGTCTGTCTGCGGCGAACTGGACAGATTCGGGCTTCGTTGTGCGAAAGCGAACTACATTCCGCAGGGGCCGTGCAGGGCGGAGGCTGAGTTTCTTGGATGGCACGTACGCATCCAAAAGCGGAAAGGAAACGGCGCCTGCATTGTCATTGCTGGCGATGAAATGCGCCTGTCCAAAGGGGAGAATTGACACAAATGTTCTGGGCCCCAGTTTGGACAAGTCGATGTTGTCAAAACCTAAAAGTTTATGAATTGTTAAGCAAAACACTGCCTTAGAGAGAAGAGAGAGTTTTCTTAGTTTTTTTCTTAGTCTAGGATACAATACCATCGCCCAGCACTGCCCCTTGCCCCTGCCCGGCGGTGTTGTGCAGTATTCCTTCTGCCTTGTCCATTTCCGTTGCTTTTACAAATCTGGTGTCAAATTTTGCATAGACGGTGTTATTTTCAATTGTGTGAATGTCATGGGTCCAAATCCACATGTGCATTGCTTGGTAGTGCAGGGCTTTGACTTCACTCCTTGAAGTCATCCTGACCGTCTCAAACGAACTCTGACAACGGTCTTAAACAACAGTGGCAAATGGCTGCAGCGCATGATTATCTTCGTGCATCCACTCGCGGATGATTGCCCCCAATGCATCAATCGATTGACTCATTTTCGATTGGCTGAACGCCCATCAAAAATGAATCAACCAATTGAATGTGTGTTGTGCAAGTGTGTGATCTGTTCCTTTCGTTGTTTAGTAACTGCTGGGATGGCCTGCTTCGTGGCCTGGCTGACCGACAAAACGGCGATGCGCATGTTCACCACACTGATGGAAAATGGCGCTGAAAGCACGGTCGAGACAACGTCATTTGATCCATTATCAACAGAACAAATGGTTGCGCCAGTGGTGGTCAATTTGCCATGCCCATTGTTCCATTGATTGATAAGATAAAATGCTGTGCAGCGCTAAACAGCACTGCGCAGCATTTTTGCGTTGTTTTGCAGCAGCAGTTTTGTTTTTGCAGCAGTTTTGCGTTTTTGCTATTTTTGCGTTGATTGTTAATGAATCGTTGACACTGAAATGAACCTTTTGTTGGGTTGCAGCCCAGCAGAATAGTCTCAGGCGCACGCACAATCGACCTGGCTCGAAGGTCCTGTGCTGTTGGGACCTAACTCTGTCGAAATTGAGCCCCCTCGCAATCAGATTGTGTGATGCGTCCTTCCTGCTGACATTGACTGACTGGCCGCTTTCATTGACTTCCTTTAAGGCATCAGCACCTTCTTCTACCGCGAGGCCAGCGTGGTGGCGGCCTACCCCTATGCCACCATCGTGGTCACCCTGCTGCTTGCCGCAGCCTGTGGCTCCGGCCTCTACTTCAGCATGTCCATGGAGCTGGACGACGTGGACCTGTACACGCCGCGTGGGGCGCAATCGCTGAAAGACATCGACTACGTGCTGGACACCTATGGCACGCCGCCGCTGGAGGTGAGATCCGTGGCGATCCGAATACTGTGATCATTAAGATTCGACAGTGGAGAGCCATGACGATCCATTGATGGCGCGGGACTGGCTGCGCTGAAGAGCAGGAATTGGAAGAGTTCTTCATGGAGCTGTGGGTGCACCCATCTCTATGAAGAACTCTTGCCTGACGGCTCCACAGGGAGTCGCCGAGGCGAAGAATGCGAATACAAGATTCAACGGAGTGTTCATGACTTTGAAACGCCGGAGCTTCGATTGTTCGAAGCGCACATGACCGTTGTCCTAGGGGCCCTGTCTGTGGCGGTCGAGGTTATCGCGAAATCGACTGCGGAATCCAAAATGGGCTCATCATCAGGACGATCAGGAACTTTCAATTAAGCGCAGCCAAGGCGTCAATTCACGGTCGCTCGATGCCCAGGGCGCCCCACCCCTGGTAAATGCACCCAGCCGCTGAGCTTAATGGCGATATGTCTTCTGTGTGTGCGTGTGTGTACGTTTGTCGATAATGCATGTGCTTCAATTGCGTCCCGAAAGAATCACATTTAGTCCGCACACACGCATCGCGTGCACACGCAAAAGGACTTTGCAAGAAAACATTCGTGAGGAGTGAATCAAGAACGCAGAATCGAATTGCGATCATCAATCTACGGCTACGTTACTGTATTTTGCATCCTACAGTTTTGTATTGCATATCGTAGGTTTCGATGGATTAATTTATTGTAAATCACGGTTGTTTTTCAACACGGTGACTGACTGATGAGCGCCCATTGCTCAGGATCGCGTTCTGGCTGTGTCCCGGAGGAATTGGAAGAGAACCAATTTGCTCCACGACAACGAAGTAGCTAAGAAGAACTTGGTGGAATTCATGAGGGTGTGGGAGACCATCGCCAATTCGTCGTCATCATACAACGGGGAGAACGTGACGTACGAGTCCGTTTGCTGGCGGCCGCTGCCCGTTCTGCCTTGCAAGGTAAAACGGACGATCGCAAAATATACTATGTACAAAGTATTGGACGTTTATATATTGCTAGTGGAGTTTGTACATTGTATATTGGATAATATTTTATCGATTGATTGCGAAACGACAGCTCTTCTGTGAAAGGGCAGCCTAACACAAAGAAGACGACTGGATTGACCGATTGTGGCATAGTTACCAGGGCACTAGAAGTGCGCAGCGTTTGACTGGAAGCAGTCAAGTACTGGGCGAAAGCGCGGGTACCTGCATTCCTAAATCTGTGGATTGGCTTCCAAGTACGGGAGCAAACCTGACCCAAAGCCCGACAAGCCCGGTAATAAGCGTCACCCCTTCCAACTCTACTGCTGAAAGGGGGGTGAGGACTTGATTTCCATAATATAACTGCGATCGTGTAAATGTGTCGACGCTCGCAATATTGATATGTGAAGCATTGGTGTGTGGCATGGATTGAATTGATAATGAGTGTATGAATAATATGAAGACACAGAAATTTATGCAAATGTGTTTTTGACATAAAGTGGAAGTTGTGGCAAAATGCATGGTATATGTTTCAGTTTGCACGGGACATGTGTCCCATCCGCAGCAATGCCGTACCCCTATCAATGCAAAATATTTGCTATGCTGGATAACTCGCTGTCTAGATTATGCTATTTGATTTCAATTGCACCGGTATATGCCAATTATCAATATGTACGTTCGATAATGTCACGCCAGATGCTGCTGTGCAATGCCCATACTGCGATGGTGGACATCTCTAAATGACCGACGCGCGGACCCCATCTCTGGTGCAAGAGCTCTAGTTGTGAGCCCTCCTTTAGCACTGAATTCGGCGACACAGTGGTCCGACACATGAGCTGAACTGGAGTCAAACTTTGTGGCAAACTGAGCTTAGAATGTCGTAAATCCGTACAGAGGGAGAGCGTTCTGGACGCCTGGAATTACGATATGGAGAAACTGCTCGCGGATGACGACCCAATAGCGACGCTAAATAAAGGTGCGAAAATGTGGTGTGATATGTTCAAGCAGACAGAGGAGGTGGGTGCGTGGGTGGGGGCTCGAGCTGGGCCTCCCGATGGAGCAGCAGTGTGCACAAGTGGCGCAATGCGTGAAGCATAAAGGCGGAAAATCTGTATGAAACGGCAATTAAAAAGCCAAATTCTGGAAATGTGTCAAAAGAATTTTTTAAAGAAACAAATATGTTTCTCGAGATGGTTGATTGGATGGATTGTTTAAACAAGCCACCAAAGATTGCAACGCGGTTTGACTGCCAAAGAAATGTGGCAGCGGTTGCGCCGCCCTTGCCCCCATTTGACGATGCATCGGCGCATTCCTGGCAAAAATGGGTTGGATTCACAGAGCTTAGCTTAGCTATCCTTACTCGTTCGGCGCTTCGCAGTACATGGAAGCGCTCAGCTGGTCCCCCAATCTCAGGCGCAAAACGGCGCAAAAGCTGGCGATGCATTGTGGCACAGCTTTCATCGATTCCTTTCTGTGTGGCGCCAGATATCCGTGACAGTTACGGGCGCATTATCGACAAAGGCCTCCTGCTGGGCGGTCTGAAGACCTACCGGAATGGGGAGATAAAGTCGGCCAAAGGCTTCCAGCTTGTTCTGAGCCTGATGGACAACAAGGTAAGTGCATCGCGACCACCGTTCCACCCCCGCCCTCCCCAGCCCAGGTGGGTTGGCTGGGTGCAACCCACCCACCTGCCCCGCCTCCCCCTTCTCGTTCTCCCTGGGCGCATTGGTGAAAGCATGACGGAGCGCTGCACATGCCCGTACGAGGATATGCCAGGCACTTTTCCTTCCCAACTTCTGGGCAAAGGTAGTCCAATTTGAACATTTTTGTTTGGCCTATTTTCTGTTCATTTTTGAGCCCACTTCTGACGCCGAAGTTTGTTATCAAACCTTGTGTGAGCGTTGAGCGCACCATTTTCGGCAACTCAACAATATTCAAGTCGAAAATGGGACACTATAACGTACAGTCAACCAATTCTAACCAGAGAAGGAACTGGGCAATCTGTACACAGTTTTTTATACAGTTTGTGTACAGCTTAGTATACAAAGGTTTGTAGACGGTTTTGCATTTCGCCCGAGCCGATGTGTTGCTGCGACGCAGGAAGAGATTGACGGTGAGACGTACGATCCGAGGACCTCGGCCTTCGACCAGCATCTGGTGGACATTCTGCAAGGATGGGAGAAAAGCAGGCTGCGACCTTACGTCACCAACAAGCATGCCGTGGACAGGTACATCCTGCCTGACTGTTGCGCTGATGAAACTGCACATGCAACTTTGAATGCTGGGTCCAATTTAGGACATTGCATTAATCGATTAATGCAATCGACAGATATCTAAGATACAGATATCTTAGATATCTGAGACATAGGTATCTTAGATATATAGGCATCAATATATCTCAATATGTTTTGGCAAATACCGCTGAAATCTCGTCGGGCCAAAGCACCACTTGCAAACCGTGCACCCACGCCGCCTTACGGTCGAAAGTGCAGGGCCTACCCCATGAAGTGTCGCGAACTGTTGCTGGTGCGCTGAAAGAAATGAATGAATGCCCTGTCCATTATCCTCGAAGCGTGAAACCAAAGGGCAAGAAACTCTGACGAAATCAAGTCTTGAGATCGTTTCAGTTCGCTGGCGATATGCAAAGCCTTGCAGCGATTGGTGGAAACTGCCATAAGCTCTGTGCAAGGGAAGAGATTGAAAGTTCTCAGGTGCTATCGGGAGGCAGCGGGGGCGCAGAATGGGCACTGAGCAGGGCAGAAGATGGCAACTGATTAGGCCTTATCTCCCGCTGGGTTCAATGGGATCTGGCAGATTCCTGTTTTTCGTTCTTACACTCCGTAATGTGCTAGTAATGTGCACATATTTGAAGCAACTTGCATCTGATCTTCTTGAGCATGTGTGTTTGGTTGGTGACGAGTTCTGGGCCGTCTGCTTGCTGCTGGCAGGGCGAGCGACGAGCTCATCCAGAAGGACATCGTGAAGCTGGCTACGGGATATTTCATCATCGTCATCTATGGCGCATTCATTCTTTTCCGCAACAGCCCTGCATTCAACAAGTCGCACCTCATGCTCGTCAGTGTGGTGTCAAGTGAGTGCGCCTCGCCAGGGCCGGATGTCCCTTTGCGGTAATTCCCACTGGTCCTACTCAGGACTTATGGCTGCTACTACTTCTACTTAGGTCTACTAGCGGACTTGTAGCAGAGAAGTAACGCCATCGCTCAGTTCCAGACAGCGGCAAATGCCACGGCGTTTTCAGCATTTGATGCTAGGTGGCTTGGTGGCCACTAGTCAGCATTTGCATTTCGTTTAACGGCATTTTCCAGCGGCTTCTGCAACATCCTGCGGCGCTGATGCACATTGTGTATAGATGTACATTGTATGTCGAGGTAGCAATTATCTTATGAGCGTG
Organism: Ostreobium quekettii; assembly: GCA_905146915.1. Taxonomy (NCBI): domain Eukaryota; kingdom Viridiplantae; phylum Chlorophyta; class Ulvophyceae; order Bryopsidales; family Ostreobiaceae; genus Ostreobium; species Ostreobium quekettii. Next base: position 20,719 of record CAJHUC010002897.1, read on the forward strand.
GTTTAGTTGGCGCAGCAATATTGTCGTGACCAGTGTGCCGTGTTGAATGCCATTAAGATCACATTTCAGGATGCGACGGTTTGGATCTGTCGCTGCCACTGTAATGGGACATTTGGAGCTTCGCTTGGCGTATTCAAGCGTCAATTCATGCGTGCATGGGTATCTTCATCCGCACAGCCTAAATTTCTAAATTTTCAGGAGCTCAGGGGAGCTCGTGATGGATTCAGCTGATGATCAAATTGATGAATGCTAAGTCTTGCCCCTGTTCAAATGGATGAACGCAATTATTCACGAAAGTTAAATGACCCCCCCCACACGCTGGACCGCTCTGGAAATCCACTGCTGGCGATTTAGCGATCAGTGATTAATAATAATTACTAATAATTAAAAATAACCATTAAGAACCATTAATAACCATTAATAACCATTATTAATAATAATTAATAATTAATAATAGTTAGCGAACAATAATCAGATGCACTCGGCCAATCACAAACTATTTCGAAGAGAGACCCAAGCCAATTCCGACAGCCGCCGATTCCGGTCATTTCTAACGAACCTATGTGCTTGGCAGTCCTGATGGCCATTGTCTCCGCATTCGGCGCCGTCCTGTGGCTGGGCTTCGACTACAACTTGGTCACCGCCACCATCCCGTTCCTCATGTTCGGCCTGGGCACGGACGACACTTTCGTCATCATGGGCGCGTACCAGCAGGTGGGCGCGGCGCCTGCCCCGCAGGCACCACAAATACGCAAGCTGTAAAAAAAATTCCCGCGGACCATTTTTTCAACGGCGGCCAGAAGTCTTTGTCGCGAGGCTCACACAATGGCGCGCTGCCGACAGGTGGACATTGACCTGCCGGTGGCGGAGCGCGTGGCATTAGTCATGGGCCGCGCCGGCTCGTCCATCTTCGTGACCTCGCTCACGGACTGCATCGCCTTCATTGCCGGGACGTACACATCGATTGCCGGCATCCAGACCTTCTGCGTCTTCGCCGCCTTTGGCATCTTCTTCGACTTTTTGTATCAGGTAGGAGCCCCCTGCATAAAGTCCACAACAAAGTTCACCATAAAATTCACCATAAGATTCACCATTTCTACCGCTCTGATATGTACCGGAATGGAGAACGCTGCGCGGCGACAATGGGCATTCAAGCCGCCTTTTGAATTGCCTCATGCTTTCTCATAGATTCTGTGCGCTGGCCTGAGATTAAAAATTGTGCAGAACTAGTTAGTGCATGTAACTATCCGCAATCATGTTGACCGCTTGCATGCAGTGCACCACATGTTGAGACATCCCAAGTCCCGTGATCACCCGGCGCTGCCTCCTGCGTGGCAGCACGTTATTTCCCCGCGTTGCCTCATGTTCCACATCCGCACCCCATTTTCCGCGCACAACGGGATGCCGCGCACACTCCGGATGAATCTGAACATTTTTATCGTACCTGAACGTACGCCAACATATCTGACGCATCTTAGTATATCTTTATCTTAACGACTCTTAACGTATCTTAACGACTCTCAACGTATCTCTCAACGAATCTCAACGTGTCTAGCGAAACTAAAGCGCGTCCCGCCCATTTGCAGGTGACCTTCTTCGTGGCTTTCGTCGTGCTGGACGGCCGGAGGGAGGTCCGCGCCAGGAACGGCGCCAGCTGCGCTGGCTTCCAGTGCGGCTGCAGCCAGACCAACCACGACATCGAGCGCGTGGTGGCGCAGTTCGACGACCCCCTGGGCATCGTCAGGAAGATGACGGAGAAGGCGCCCAAGCTGGACACCACGTTCTCCTTCACGGAGAACCACGTCGACGCGCCCATCGGGGTGGTGAGTGCGCGAATCCCTTGGAATTGCTTTTGTCACACAAGGCAAAGCGGAAGCCCTTGCACTGAACTGGCGATATGAGGCAATGATCCCAAGCACGAGACGGAAGATTGTCCGGTACCTGTCGTTGCCGGATCAAAGGATACGAAGGGGTCATGAAGGCCGTGACAGGTGCTAGGGACCTGAGGCCCCGAAACCTGTTCACTGCAAGCTCGGAAATGACCTTCACGACCTCGTGACTTCACGCCTTCATGACGTTCACGGACTTCGCGGCTTCACAGCTTCACGGCCTTCGCTGCTTTCACCACTTCGCGTCGGGGAATGAGGGGTATTGGACATTTTGTGGCGTTGTAATCAGTGCCGCGCGCGGGCAGGAGGGCTACAATTGGCCGATGTCCATCCTTTCCGTGCATGCCTTCAGACCGTGGTCGCAGTTCATGAAGTTCATTTTCGGTTTTATATTTTTCGGGTCAGGTTTGCGGTGCGGTAGTAGCCTTTGCGACCTTCGCAACTTATATGTATATAGGTACGACCTTCGTGTCTGGAAATGACAGATATAGACAAACCACGCGTTGTCGATGAAGTTTCCTGTGATATGTGCCCAGCATGGGAATTACTGCACATGAATCCCTCAAAACATTGTATGATTTGCCACATTTGCAAAGAAGTGAGCTAGAAAATGTGCCCGAACACTTGGTGGTACCATCAAAGATGATTTATGGGCATCGCTCTTGGCCAAGGGCAGCGCACTTCGATGGAGTCTTCCGCCGGCATATCCATCAATGAAACAACCCACTGGTCAAATGTGTGATTACGTATTTGTAGTTTCAAAATTACCGCGTTTCTGAAGGTGACCGGCAATACACCAATGAAACAACGCGCATGTCAAATGGTATAATGTGTTGCAACTTCTGAATCGCTATATTTCTAAAGTGGATGCGAATTTTCTGAAGGTGTTTGGCGCCGTGCTTGCAGGCGATGTGCAGGTCCCCGTCGGCGACGTCTCAGTCGTCCGCCAGCTGCAGCGAGATCCAGAGCTCAGACAGCGATGACTCAGCACGGCGGCCGGCGCCGGTTCAGCCAAAGGCGGCCAAGGTCATGCAGATCACCATATCGGAAGCAACGGCGAAGCAGATACCTGGCATCCCGCATTCCATGTCCACCGGCGCCCCCATATGGGGGAACAAGATCTTCGGCAGCGGGCCCTACGACCCGCACAAGCTGCCCCTGAGGCAAAAGTAAGTTGCCGCGTCGCTGGCAGAAAAAAAACCAAACAACACTTTTTTGGGAACACATACATTTGATCAGTGTTCTGCAGGCCAAGAACACGAAAGTAACCCACACCCGTAAACTTTGTACACGTTTGAACGCGTTTTATTTGGCTCTTTTTCTCTTAGTGTGTGAGCCAGTTGGGCGATTGTCTGATTGCTTTTCTTGCACCGTTCGGTGACTGATTGGCTTGTCTCGAATTTGTTTCTGTTTCTTCTTCTGATTCAATCTGCTTTTTTTCTGATTGTCTTCTCCTGACTTTTGTCTTCCTTTATTGGGTGGGTGTGGGGTGGGGGTGCGGAATATCTGCTCATTCGCGTTTGGCTGGCCCGTCAATGATTCCAACGACCGGCTCTGTCGCGAGGAGGCTATTGGCCTCAACTCGCGGTGCCGTCGCAGAAGTGCACAGCAATCGGATGATGGAGCCGCCAGCAGCGTTCGGCAGTACACTACTGCAGCTCCTTCTCGCACGCATGCAGAATGCGCACGTACGTGTGTACGCATCTATGCCTCGCACCGTGCAGCAGGTTGGGGTGATCTTTTTGCGACAAAGGTGCACAACTGGCACAATTCACCACCTTGGTGCCATCACTACTCGCCATCGTTGCACGCGACTTGCTCAAGAGCGCCAAGCTCGTGCCCCTTTCACCCTCTGACGCTGTTGCTGCCTTGGAAAGGATCGTCGGCACGTGGCTTCCCAACTTCACGATGCATCCGCTGGGCCAGGCCGTTGTGGTCCTCCTGGAGGTGGCGCTCATGGGCGCCGCCGTCTACGGGTGCACCAAGCTCACCATGGACCTCAAGTACCAGGAGTGGTTCACGCCGAAGGGCACCTGGATCTACGACGGATACAGGGTGAGACGGGGGCCTCTTACCGGGAGTAAAATAAATAGGCTGTAGTAGGATGCCGGCAAGAATTTGGTGAATAAGCCAGTTTTTTAGGTGATGAGTCATTTGAGTAGCTGATTAAAAGATAGTCATCTAAGGACTCATTAATAGGTGAGTTTTGTGTAAAGAGGGCGCCAGTGGCGGCTGTACTCATGCCCATTCCTCCCTCCAGCTCTTGCGTCGGCAATCGCGCCGCGGGGCTGCTGCAAATTGCCCAACATCGTGTCTCTACCTGGACGACAGTCGAGCGCAACTTTCGCCAAGAGCACAGTCAGAGTCTTACCTGCAAATCCAATCACCAAAGCCTGAAAAAGACCCAGCTGTCATGGCACGACTCTCCGCTGAGTTGCTCGTTGGGGAAGTTCGATTTGTCAGCTATATTTACGCCTTTGCGTGCTGTTCTTCATTGAAGATACTGTATTGTTTCGGACAACTGTACTCCAATTCTGTGAATTTGGCATTCGCCTTGTCGCCGTCGTTGCATAGGTGGAGGGAAAGATCTTCGGAGGTACGCGTGACCAGTTCGACATCTTCACGAAGGAGGCGGAGGAAGACTACTTTTACCATCAGAAAGAACTTCGCCGATTGGGGGAGGCCACCAGGAACAACCCTTACGTGGTTTCCTATCCTCCCGTCGTGGACTGGTGGGTCCATCTATGGGTGTCCTCCTGCTCTGTGCATGTGCAAGCGGGCTGCACAGGCGAAGGAAACTTTTTTTTGTCGTCGGTGCCAAGATCGACAAGTAACCATAGTGAATTGAGTGAACTGACCATTTGAATTATACAATTAGATGAATGTTTGCATTAGAGAAGTTATGTCGAGTGCCAGTCGAAACGCATACACCACTCCAATCGGGCAGTAATGCAGGAATTCCAGAAGTTAAAGCGTCATCCCAAAAAGGCCAGATTCTCTCCCCATGGGAAGGTCTGCCGGTGGTGGACGCCGCTCGGAATGCTCGGCCGCATTGGCATCCAAGTCGCGCAGCATGCCGCACAGCGCGCAGCCCATGTGCTGCATGAATGCCGCGTGTACGCGCCTGCACATCAAAGCCCACCAATCGTTGGTAACCAACGGTGTGTCCATTCAATCACTCAATGAATCAATGATTCATAGTAAACATTACTCAGACTGAGTAATGTTTACTATGTTGAACAATTCTTCAGTAAAAAGCGGTACGTCCAAGTACTGTGAAGTACCAAGTCTCGTACAATATTCCGCAAGAGAATGCCGTGGCGTGCCGTCCAACGTGCGACCAACCCCGCAGGTACGACGGCTTTATGGCCTGGCTGCCCAACTCGCCCCACAACGCCTCGCTGGTGCGCGGCCGCGCCCCCGACGCTCCCTCCTTCAACAACTGGGTCCAGGAGTTCCTGACCACGCCCGCCGGCCGCCCCTACTACGGCTTCGTCATCATGGACGACGCCAACGAGCGCATCATCTCCTCCCGAATAGAGGGCTACACGAAGGCCACGGCGGCCCACGACGCCGTGAGCATGGTCAAGAGCTTGAGGGATATGGCGGGGCGGGTGGCCGGCAGCCTGGACGCAATCGCCTTCGGCTACAACTTCGTCTTCTATGACGGCTTCGCGGTAGTGGTGGAGGAGAGCGTGCGGAACCTGCTGAGCGCCGGCTTGGCCATCTTCTTGGTGACCGTGGTGACGCTGGCGAACGTGACCGCGTCGCTGGCCGTGCTGTTCATGGTGGCCCTGACGGAGGTCGTCCTGTTGGGTGAGTGGCGGACGTTGTTCGCTGAGGGAACGGGGGGGATAGCGCGCCGTGCGACATGGGATGGCGGCAGCTCCAACTCGACCGACGAAAACAGGCATCCATTTCAACTCTGTCATTCATTTTGCGTAAATGTTACAACTTCGCATCAACAACAAACTGAATATGGTTTTGCGGTGCTTATTCCTCTGCCCGTTGTCTTGTTTCGCTCTTCGGTGGGGCTGGTGGGGCTGCGCATGGGGGGCCTATACGTGGCCGCGATGCATTCTGATGGGCCACGTGTTTCGGGTATGGCACGGACGGTGGCACGAGCACTTCTGTTGCAACACCGTGCGTAGGAAATCTTCTTCTTCTTCTCCCTTCTTCTGCTTGCTCGCGGCGTTTCCTTGTCTGTGTTCGCTTTGCGTTTTGCTTTCAGATATTTGCTTCATTGGCTCCTGTTCTCCTTCTACTGTCTTTCTGTGAAGGAGGATGAACCTTTCCTCCCCGTGTCGACAGCCCCTTCGTAGTACTTCCTGCCCTGTGCTCCGTTGGCGTTCTGTTACTGATTTTCTCTACTTCTCGTTGCCCCTCATCCTGTGGGGGAGGATGTAGCTCTTCCTCCATGTCCATGGCCTATTGGAGCGCATAGATTCGTGCGGGTGATCGCACATCTGATGGGCGATCGTCGACAGTAATTCACTATTTTTCCCGTGAAATATCTCGGGTAATAACAGTATTTCACAGCAATTTCCGGACGGTTTTTTACGGTTCTCTCTGCAGGGTTGTGTGTGACAAGGTAGCCACGGAGTTGTCGACTCTGAGCAGACGAATTCTTATTAAAAGTTTTCTTTCTCAGGTGGAATGTCGACACTGCCTGATACATTGGATGCCTGAAGGCTTCTCCTAACCTCCCCACGTTTCAGCACTAGTTTAAATTCCATTGTTGTATTTGCTCAGTTGCATCGCTTCTCCAGTCTTACGCTCTGATGGAAAATGCCAGTCGACTGCCTCCCCACCTGCCGAACGCCTTCAACATCTCTTGGGCCAAACGCTTCCTCGCCCCAGTACTTAAGGGGCGCATCAAGCCGTCCGCCTCCCCAACGATTCGATCTCTCAACTGTGCTCACCCTTGGCATTGCCAGGGGTGGGCACAGGTGGCTTGCCCCCCGTGCCCATGTGTTAGCAATGGATGGAACAGGGCTTCGTACTTCATTGCAGTGTGTTGCACCACATTTCCCTGATTACGCGTGGAACCCCGCGTGCCCCCAGGAACGATGTACTGGGCGGGAATAACCTTCAACATGGTGTCCGCCGTCAACCTCATCCTCTCCGTGGGCATCGCCGTGGACTACGCCACCCACGTGGCGCACTCCTTCCTGTCGGTGTCCGGCCAGCCCAGGGAGCGGGCGAGGGGGGCGCTGGACCACATCGGCGGCGAGGTGCTGGCAGGCGCCGTCACGACATGGTGGGACCCCCCTGGCCGCCTCGCCAGCAGCGAATGGGCCACGTTACACAGTTAGCCCAGCATTGCGCCATGCAGTTTTGGGTTGGTATGATTGATTGTGTGTTTGGCCCGTGCTAATTTGCTGAAGATCGCGTGCGTGGTGTTGATGTGCCGAATGCCGGAAAGCTGCGTTATGCGTGTACCACATCCTGAGTCCCAATTGTGTAAGTTGAACTTGGGTAAATTGACACTGCATTGTATATGTAGATGTGGCATGCTATCCGGCTGTCACCAAAAGACGAAATGCGACGAAGCACGGCTGTGGCAGCTTCAGGGCGACGAAAGGGGACTGCGTTGCAATGGATTCAGAATATATTTCCTTTTCAACGATGTTCTGAACAAAGCCAAGTCTGTCCTCCGTCGACCATGAGCAGTTGACCAGTTCAGATGTTGGTAGTCGCACCTGCGATCTTTCCACGCCCCGAACTGCGGCTTCGCTAACAACGCCCCGAGGATGCCTGCTGCCGTGCGCGCAATAGCCCCTTGGAGAACGTTGGCGCAGCAGTGTATTCGCACCACCGGCTTGAAGCTTGGCAGATATTTGCTGTATCCTCGTATCTTGAGAATCACTCACGCTTCATCCATGCTTCCGTTCCTGCATTTGCTTTCTTGTCCTCTCACTTGTCTTCTCACACTCGTCTCCTGACACTTTGCCTGCTGTACTCATGACGGCCATGGTGCTGCCCCCTCCAGGCTGGCGATCGCCATCATGTACTTCGGAGAGCACTACATCTTCCGCGTCTTCTTCGTCATGTTCCTCACGACGGTGAGCGCCGCAGTGTGGCACGGCCTCGTGGTGCTGCCCATCCTGCTCACCTGGATACGGCCCCGCGCCTACAGCGACGGCCTCTCTCCCGCCCACTAGGCCCCCCCCACTTCGGCGCCCAGCCGTCCAGGCTATCACAGGGCGGCAGGGATCGATGGCCGTCGGTGGTGGAAAATGAGAAGATATCGGACGATTCTATGTTGGATCCTCCGATAGCAGATACATATCGGAAGTATATCGGATATGTATCCTCCATCGATGGAGTGTCAGGACGGGCCAAGGTGTCTTGATTGATTTGGAGTCGAGGGCCGGTATTTGGAGTGCGATGAAGTAGAATTGTGCCGGTTGGATGTCACTGGCAGTGGCAACGAGGGAAGGCAGGCTGAGTGTGGGGGAACTTCCCTCGCTTCTTGATGGGCAAGACATTTTTGTGCGATTTTCTGCCGCTGGCTGAAGAGCGGCAGGTTGGGCGTTCCACATTGTCCCCCTCCCAGTTGCATGGGGGACAGGGAAGAAATGTTGTTGCTTGGGTTGGGCTGGCAGCCGGGGAGTTGGAGGACATGAAGGGCGACGCCAATGTTGAAGAAGGGCGTGAGAGGCGTTGTCGCCCGGATTGAGACACGGCGGAGCGTGGTTGTTTCTTCCATCGTGCGGTTTGAAAGTGCGGAGAACAACCTGCGCATTTCGCAGAAATAATTGAGTCACAAGTATAAGCATGCGCACGTTCCTGGCCTGGCGCTTTCCTCTTGGGGTGCTGCATCGCGCCGACCTCGCAAGCGTTGCTCCTCGCTGCCACAGCCTCGTTCTCGCAGTTTTGTTCACAGTGCGCTGCGGTCAAGCCACCAATGGTGTGGGAATACGCGCTAGACCGCAAGCCCACAAGCTAGTGCGAACGAGATGGCAGACGCTCTTGTCGCTCAGCCTTGCTCGTCAGAACGCAAAGTCACAATACGTGCGTCCGCATGCATGAAGATTCCCACCAAAACAGCCACAAACGTGTCCCGTTTCAGCGACAATGACCAGCGTGGCAGATCGCACATCGTGCAGTGAGAGCCTGATGCGCAAATCGCACTGGTGCAAGCAACGAAATGCAGATGCGCTTCAAAGCAACTGCCAACAATCTGCAAACCTGTGACCCGATTGGGTGATGCATCTCAGAGAGGTCGGCAGCAATTAATCCCGCCCGATCGCGTCAGGCTGTATGGCACATCGCGTGTGGGTGCTGCCGTGCAAAGCTCTGGCGCGGTGTCAGTGGCGAATGGCATATGCAATTAACTATCTTGTTAATACATTTCTGCGTTACCAGTCTCCTTCCTCCCCCCCCTCCCAAACGTACTGATGTCCATCACCTCACTAGTACAAGACCCGATTGGCGACCCACTTGAAATGTGCCCTCGCTTCGCATAGTACTTAATGACACCACACTAATGGTGACTCAACCATGAGTCAGCTCCCTTGTGGGATGGAGAGGGAGCTGAGTACGAGGACACTCAGCTCCCTCTCCATTCCACAACTAACCGAAGCTCGCTTTATCAGGTTGCGCCGGGTGGGTGCGAAACAAGATAAAGGGGTCGCCAAGGGTCACGCCCAAAATAGCCGTTCCCACTTGCTGCCAAGCTTCCCGCCAAACCCAAGGGCCAGGTTGACCGGTCCCCTTGTCTGCCCCCAAGTTACATGGATCACCCGGTTGCCCCTTGGATCCGGCGGTCAGACCTGACCCCGGGTACAGGGGTGACGGAAACCGGCGTTTGATGGCGTTCAGAAAGGCAGCCCAGCCCAGCATGGCCGGCGCGCGCCCACCCAACGTCGTCCTTGGCAGAAACTCATCAGCAAGATAGTATTATACTATACTAATTATGTTGCGCCGAGGATTCAAATAGGTAGCAGTTGAATTCAAACGGGTTTCTGGCCCTTCTAGTAGCTTGGGTCAGTCAAAGCACGTAGTTTCCAAGGCGCCGTCAGTTTGGCGCCCTTGGACTTTGGCGGGGCTGAGCGGGGGCGGCTATTTAGGCTCCCCCTCGGCCCCCCTCCTATCTTTGTTTCGCACCCGGCCCTCCCGCCCTAGAAAGTGGAGTCCGGTTGAGTTGAGGGAGAGAGGCAAGGTGTGGAAGGAAGTACTGGATTAGGGGCCTGAATCAGGACTGAGTCACGGGAGAAAAGTGGCGTGAAATATGTGCGAAGCGAAAAGGCAAACTGTCAAGTGCGGGGACCTCGGGTATTTGGAGTACATTGTGATGGACACCTCTTTTGTAAATATCTTGCCGTGTGGGGAACATGACCAGGTGGGTTCAGGAGACCGGTCAGGAGGAAAGGATGTTGCAAGCGCATTCACACCCAGAGGAAACCAAAGATGGTGCCAATGTGCTAAGCCAGCTCCTCTTCGCAGATCGAGGGGGATGTGCACTGCGGGACACAGCTGGCAACAGCTTGGAACTTGAAGGACGAAAACGCAGCATCCATTTCAATCGTGTCATTCATTTCGCATGAAATATTACAACTTCGCATCGACAGCTTACCGAATACGCATTTATGTGCATACCCGCTCTTTCCCCCCAATGGCGGTGATACCATGCGCAGCATTCAGGTGGCCATAGCTCAACAGCGACAGCCCATAAGAGCCCTCCGAGTGTCCGGCTGCACGCTAACAGTGACGCGCCACACTCCGGGGGCCGCCAACGCCGCCTGTGGCCAGTGCTAAACCAGACAAGCCACGCCACTGCATCGTGCAGTGTCCTGCACCGGCATCCTTCAAGTCAGATTGCTGAACGGCGCGTCGGCAGCAAAGGCCGCGGCACCAAAGTTCTTGCATGTGCCTGGATTAGCACCTCGATCCGTATGTTCCAAACATTTCCATCTTGCACGCTGCTCAACAGCGAGATCCGCGGTCTGCCTGCGCACGAGGCATCGATACAGGGCATCGCCCCCTGTCATGTGCCCTGGCGGGACTGCTCGTTGTCCCTTTGGCTGGCTTGGCGCTTCAAGATGAAGTCCCTGCACTCTTCTTTTGTCCCGTCGGGGTGCGCCAGGTGCCACCTCACAATGGCATCCATCCACGGTTTCATAGCCGGGCCGGCAATCTGAATGCCCAACGCCTCCATGACCTGCGGAACGCATTCGCGTCATCTGCATTTCAGCAAATGACGGATGACATAAAGATGACATCACATTGTTTCGCCAGTTTCGAATGCTCGCTTGAGTGTCAACTGAACGAGCGCCGAAGTCCAACGGCAACAGTGTGCCGTTCAAGTTGCCAGCATGGTGTGCGCGTCATGCATCACATCCACGCCTTGAATGTGCTTGTGATGAAAGACGCGCTGCAAGGGATGGCGCCAGTACTCCACCAGGACGGTCGCGCACAGGGCAGTGCCTGTGTATCGAGGCAACGGATCATGATTGTTGCATGACGCATGGCGCCATTGCCATTAGACACAGAGCAGCTGTGCCTACCGCCCAAGGAATTGAAAATCGAAAACGGGACGGAAACAAAAGATGTTCTGAAGGGAGAGCTGCGGTGAAGTTGGGAAAGTGGGGAAATTTGGTGCGGATGGTCCTGAAAATGGGACGAGTCGTGACTCGTGGTGATGGGAGAGCTGTGGCGCAGTTTCTAATGTCTTCGTTCATGTCTGTGAGCCACAAAAAGGCCGTGCCAATGTCTTTCCTTGTCAACTTTCGATCGACAGCCAAATTTCAACAAATTGAACGGACTCCAAACCAATTTTCCAGTACTGCTTGTCGTCTGCACTCCCAGCTACATGTCACACGAGAAATGCATTGTGCGTGAACCTTGACCCATTGGCTGATTCGGGCAAAATGGTGCAACAAAATACTACGAAGTGCAAAGCCTTGCGCTACCTTTCCCAAGCAAGTGTTATGGAGTTCCAGGACAGCAGAGACAACACGTTCTCAATTAAACCATGCATAAACTAATTTAGGTAATATCAAATGAAGTCAGGCAATATTGGCCACTATTGGCCAATATTGGCCGACCTGGTGTTCCGTGGGCATTGACAAGTCACCCACTCACCTCGCGCCCATCCATGGGCGACTTCCACTCATACGCGTTGGCGAGCTTGAATCCACAGATAGCGGACTCGAGTTCTTCAAAATCCGCCAGTCTGGACACAAGAGCAGGTTTACGTCATGTTTTGTTCGGCCAGGCTTCCAGTCATCCTGGCAGTTTAATCGGACAGACAGCGTTATGACGGGGTTGCGTCAACTGTGGCCAGATTCGTGTCGCTCTGATTGAGGTGCCTGGATTCGGTGAGTGGGAAAAGCTTCGACTCTGTGGCGCTCTAATGTCAAAGTGTTCCACTGACACAGGAAATGTCGGCAGCCCACGTCTTGTCTCACTAACAGTGCAGCGCGCCACACACAGTGTGCACTGTTAGGGAAGACACTATGTCGATTCTGGTACGCTCAGCGTCAATTTGACGCTAGGGAGGGGGGCGGATCCAGACCTGTGAGGCTAAGAGCTTATGTAATTGCCACAACATTGACATAAGGTGGAAAGCTGCCCCAAAACGCTGTTGATCAGAGGCCAACAACTCATGACATGTTCCTAAACCTCCCTCAAGTATTCAATCTTCAAGGGGACCTTTAGAATGTATCAATGTACAGCCATTGAGGCCGCATGCCTTGCATTTAATAACATTCAATATTCCATTTTTCAGCCCAGTATAATCAGTACAGTTCTGGCCGTACTTTTTCCACAAGCACGCCTAGAAGTTGTATATCACTGTTCGGTAATGTCGCTGAGGCATCCTGGCTTCGACATAAGACTTGACACTAAGGGAGAGGGGGGGGGGGGGGCTTCAGCCTAACGTCAAATTGGCGCTAAGCGTGCCTGCATCGACACAGCGCCTTCCCTTAGTCTAGTGCAAAACACTACCCATATTCACAGAATGCTGCAACGTGGGCGATTCTGGGCAGCTGTTCTATCCAACATGCAGCTTCTCGTATTTCAACCTCTAGTCTTGTGTACTCTCTTTAACGAAGGCGTCTACAATGCCGTCCACACACCTCTTGTCCAGAGCCTCTTGGCCACTCGCTTGGGTCAGCTCCCGGCACACATCTGGCACGTCGTCACGTGCCTCCGCAGGGTCCACACCAAGGGGCAAGGCCTCTGGCATGGGAAGAAGAGAGCTCAAGCAAACACCTGCGCCCCAAACGAACACGTGCAAGTGAATACATTCAGGTGGGCCCATCCATTTGTGGGCAAATGCGAACTGCACCCCAACCATTCAATCCGACTGCTCCACAATTTGTCCTAAGTATTCAAGTACTCGAATCAAGAGCGCTGCCATTCTTGCACTGCTGAGTCAATGGTGCACCATGCGATTCGTCACAGGGAGCGTCGGTTCGGTTCAGACATATTAGTAGTTCGGGTTGGAGACTCCGGGTTGCGGGCATCTTGGAGATCTATCAGATTCAATGTAACAACTAATGTTCTCCGTCAGCAGGCACAGAATGAGAGACATTTCTAATTGGTGTTGAATCAGATAATAATGCCAACCAGCACGACATGGCTTGTGTGGTAATTGGTTCAGCAGGCCAATGTCAAGGAGTGCATGCAGGGATGCACGGATGGGTCCATAACAGTAAACAGATGGATGAGAAACCAGCAGCATCACTAGCAGTGATACTGTAATGCGACACGGGCATGGTGGCGCAGACATGTGGTATCAATGACTCTGTCTCATAGTTTTTTGGGGGGCTATAGAGCCAGTCTGTCTCTGCTCATGTACCCCAGTTGCTGACCAGGTTGGCTCGCGGGCATTGTTACAAGCCTCTGGCAACCTTACCAGAACACAGCCATACACTGGTCTTGCAGCTTTCAGGTGGACGGTGTCGGCATAAAGCATGAGACATGCACCAAACAGAACATGCAATCACGATTCTCATATGCTCAACAATGAGCGCAGAGCAAATGCCTGCTCCTATCACCAAAGAGGGAAACTGTGACGATTGCCTTCGCTCACCAACTCTCCATAGATGCTTGATCTTCTTCACCACCATCCCCAGCGCCACCCTGACATCATCACTTGAGTCTTCAGCACCAGACGATTGGGCTGCTGGAAGCAAAGGGCCAAGAAAGGTATAAGCAATGAAACGCTGCACTACTATACAGTATGTTAACAGAGAATAACTTTGCAGGAGAACGAAATACCAGAGTGGCAGATTCTTCATCGACTAAAGACACCTCAGGGCAAGATATCGCCTTTTCACCTTGCATGTGACAAGGGGTGGTTGCACGTCCACAATGTGTGGTCATGACTATTGATGGGGCCTGAGCACACAGGCAGGGCACAGTGGGGCCACTTCTGTAGTACCCCCTCTATAGCAGCCAGGCCCCCTCCAGTACCCCTCCAGTACCGCCAGTTTTGGCTTGGCACCATTTCTGTAGTACATTATGCTCTGAACGAACTCAAACGCACCCCAAAGAGGTGTACTGTACACGTCGAACATTCGTCGGTCGTGCAGTGAGTTAGGGAATGTATCTAAACTTTCTATGAGGCGCTTATGGTTATGATCAGATAACAACCAGATTACCAGTGATGACACACAACCAATCTCGTCATGCAGTGTGCAGTGACATTTCAAATTTGCTACACTGTGAGATTCGCCATATGCTTTGGATATCAAGACACTCTTTCAAACATTGCATTGTGGAACCCAACACGAACATAACCAAAAATATAGCCGGTGGCCAACAAAAGGTCACCTGGTCGGTGATTACTCAAGAAATTCAACAAGACCAACACCACAAAACCAATCTGTTGGAACATAAGCCTGCTTAAAGAATGTGACACGAGCTGACCGAACGCATTCAGCATTCGTGATGTGGGCAATGTAGTGCATATCAATGCACAAGTTGACATGGTGCTTTGTGAAAAAAAAACACATTGGCAGTTTGGTTTGGAGTGGTACACTCGTATCCTTGAATTCCCACAAACAATTTGAAAATGAGCAAGAAATTGAATATATCCATCCAATGCAAGACCCCAACATGGTGGTCCAACATTGTGGCATTATGGTGCAGGGTGCATAAATGTAGCAGGTCAATTTGACATCTAAACCATGGCTAGTGGCCATGCCATGGCCAATAGGTCTTCTACTACACAAAAAGGGATAAGGAGTGATCACTTTTTTTCTGCAACGGTGAAATTGTTCTTGTCTGTGACATGTTCTTTTCGTGACAGTGGCAATAATGCGAGATGTTGGCATCAGATTTGCCACACCAGCCCAGCATGGTCCACGGGGGGATCTCTCACAATGGCGCTGATGGCGAATATGTTCGGAGAAGGGCCAAAAGGTGAAACGGGAGCATTTGGGGACGCCCAGGATCCCCATCTTGCGGAGAGGGGCTGCCGCTGCCATTCAATTCTCAATTTGGCAATGAGATTCAGCCGAATTGGCTGAGGTTGGAGCCCCCCGTTCCTCACAAGCCCTGTTTCTGCAATGCTAGCCCCTTGAAATGCACGCAATTGGCCACGCGGAGAGACAGCACAGCCAACTAGGACTGGGGGGATGTTGCTCGTGACGCTTGATGGGGAGCCCAAGGCACTGGTTGCCGACGCCATTGTTGTCCAAGCGTCGACCATAAAGGCGCCCACGCCCAGTGCCATTGATTGGTCCCATGACTAGCTTTTGCTATTGGGTGGGGGCAGGCCCTCTGAGCCACGACCTGTGGCAGGCTGCCACTGGTGACATTTCAGCACTTGGCACAACCTGGTGCCCATTTGGTGCTGCCCGGCCTTGTATGTCACCCAGCCCCAAACAAGCACAATATTCACCATGAAGTTTGAGGAAGCGGAACAGCGATCCCTTGGGCAGCGAACAATAGCGACAACCTCTACATCTCCACAAGTGTCCAGCCCTGCTACGCACAACACCAAAAGTCCAGCTGGTAGCAGCCGGTGGTAGGTAGTGGGTGGGGGGAGGCGGGGGACGGGTAGGCGAGTCGGTTCAAAGGCCCTGCCGCCTTCCCAAGCTGTGCATTAGTCATATTCATTGTTGCAAAAAGGAACAATCCACTGTCGCAAAAAAGAGTAGTTTGGCACTATTGCAACAAAGAATAGTCCACTATTGCAAAAAGAAGTATTCACCATGGAGTTCACTTGCTGGAATAAATTATGCATTAAAGCAAATTAACTTTCTAGTGTCCGGCCCCCAATAGCACCCTCTATTTTGCCCATATTATGGCTGGGTACTATATAAGTACCACCGTCTACTTGGGTACCCGCCAAACCATGTACTTGGTAGCTAGGTATGGGTATGTCATACGTACCCGTGTACAATCAGGGTATAGTATTTTTTCAATCACCAAATCAGTAGAACCTCATCGTTATTGCTTTTGAGTTTAGGTTCTGCCACCTTATGCTGGGTTTGGCACCGGAAATGGTGCTAATCGGTCAATACCCTGCCTGTCGGCACCCCTTGGGTCTCTGGCGATTTCTTGGAAGCAATTTTATGAGGTTTCTGCAAAGGCACGTACTCACAACAACGTTGTCCATAACAAAGATCAACAATTGCCACTACACTCGCACATGCAATCTATATTTTGGTGAGGAACAAGTGGAACAAGTGGTTGTGCTTGCATGCTACTTGACAATCACCATCGCAGGAAGGCAGATGGTGAGGCAATGGGCGGGTGGCTTTGAGTGCCATGTAGCATGTCCAATGGCAACTCCTATGAGAGGACTAGCTCACTAAAGCCTCATCCCATCTCACAATTATCCTCACTAAAGGATGGATGGCAACAAGGATTGCTAGCACTTACTTGTGCCGCAGGTGGCCAGCTCATGGCCATGCAGCATCCCATACCACTCGACACTGACCGGCCACCCATGCTAAGGGGCTGAGCAAGTCTTGGCAGATAAATGTCTCCTTGGCTGCGCACCCAACCGGGACTCTGACATCGGTATGTCTCGTTATCCTCGCGTGTCCGGATTGAAGAATTTGTGCACCTGTTGCCTTCCTTTCTTAGCCGTGGTTCCCTATTCTAAGCTTCCTCACAACTGGCCTTTGGGACTCCTCCTTTACCTCTGGTAGGAGCTCCCCTGTTGCCCGCACTCCATCCGGGCAATGCACAACACTCTTCCACGGCCAACCGTTCACCACTTGGTGGCCACTGGCTCTCGCAGACAAGACTGGTTTCGACCGACGCTACTCAGTCTCATCGGTTCTCTTTGAGCTGTTACACCCCACCCCTTCCTAACATGCAAGGAAGACTATGGGTGTGCTTGCGACACTCAGATGGAAGTCCACAACCTGCATTACTACATTTTGCATGAAGAAACAAGCCACATAGGTCCTGTCTGCTCCTCCCCTAAGCATATCACACACATATAGAGGAACAACATGCCAAAAGCATTAGCTTTCAATCGCTAGTCAAGTCGCACAAGGGGTGCCCTCTCTACCAGTTTAGAAGTGCCCATGAGTTGTTGTGCCTTGCTAGGAAGTTTCAACATCATGGTTTATCATTGACCGGCTTTAGTCGTTAGTTGCAGTGGACAATGAGCAACAACCCTATATCGTATAGACCAAAAGTGCTAGACTTGAGCAAGTGCTTTGGTTTGAAATAACTGCACTTGTCTTTTGGAGAGTTGACATCCCTGACAACCTTGAACTTGGGTGATTATTGGGATTCCCAGCAAAACCCAGCCTTGGAGTTAGAATTCAAGAAGACTTGGGGCATGTGCCCCACACTCACAGAGTTGTCACAATCATAGGTTCATCCACCAGCATGGAGGTGTGGTGCTGGGCCAATACAGTACGACAGTCAAAGCGCCACCTCGGTGTAAAGGTTTTGCGCATGGGCTGCTAGGACCTTACCCCACCGGTATGTTTGGTGACGAGATTGTGCCAAATATGATGATTGGAACAATATTTTCCCTATAGAAGGGGGTACCCTTATTACCCGGACCTGCCATTACTAGGTCCAAGTGCGTAACAAGGTAGCGTAAGAATTTTTGGCCAACAATCAATATCCAATACCCACCATTGGGCATGCTGTGGGGAGAGTCGGTGCCTCCAAACAAGACAGGGATGTGTCAACGACCATGTTGTAAGTTGTTTACAAGGTGCTCTCTTCTATGGCCCCTTTCGAATCTAGGGAAGACGCTATGTCTATTTCATACGCCTAGCATCAATTTGACACTGCTCAACACACCCACCCATCCACCCACCCACCCACTGGTCCTTAGCGTCAATCCTTATGTCAATGCAAGGATGACTCAGCAATACCACCCGACAGTGTTATAAAACATTTTAAGTGGTTTTGAGGACAAAAAAGCAATCAAATTTGTGCTGATTTCAGTGCATTGAAAAATGCAATTCTAAATGCCATTATAGGCAAGGCGGGCAGCCTCAATGGTTGCAAATTGATCCATCCTAAGGCCTTCTTTGGTGATCGAGCATTTGCAGGAGGTTTAGGCATAAGTCAGGATTTGTTTGCTGCTTATGAGTGGCGCTTTCGGGCACCTTCTTTCCATATGTCGGTTTTGTGGCAACTATATAATCTCTTAACATCACAGGCCTGCCCCCCCCCCCCTCCCCACCCACTACCCCCCCGTGTCATTTTGACACTAAGCATACCAAAATCGACATATTGACCTCCCTTAAAGCAGCTTTAAGGGAGGACAATATGTCGATTTCACCAAAAGCCAGCTGCTCAAGCCAGCTGCTGGCTTGATTATGTGCCATTCGGTTCCCTGTCAACTACGCATCACTTGGGCAACTTGCAACATCCCCTCTGCGAGGCTAGTGGCATCTTTGTTTGAGTGGTTGAAAGGCAATGGTGGGGCACATCATGTGCAATCATCATGTGTTGCGTAACCCAAACCAATTGGAGGAGCTAAATTTTGTTGCACTCCATGCCATCATCGCCTAAATATCTAAAAGATTGGTTTCAAGATTGTTGAAACAAGTGGCCGATCAAGTGACTTGTTGCAAACTCACTATGCCACGGATGTGCAAGTCTTTGGCCTTTGTGGGTTTGCTAAGAGGCTCTTAGGGTTCCTTGATCCGTGATCCAGGGGTATAGCATGGGCGCCTGTGTGGGGCTGCCAATGCGCTAGACAAAGTGTCATACCAGCGTAGTTGCCATGTCTATACCATCACGTTTATACCATAGCATAACTAGTGACTAGCGGCTGGCGAGCAACCCTCATGAAAGGGAAATAGGGAGATTTTTCAATATTCGGCTACATAGTAGTACTCACATACTAGTAGTACACAGGTATGCAAATTATCTTGTAATTAGGGTCACCCAAACAATGCCAGTACGGTAAAAGATTATTGTCATCATCAAATTCAATTGAACTTCATCACCATAATTGCCAGATCAGGCCTTAGCGGCTTGTGCCCAGCACCTAGATATCAAGGTGGCGCTTTGCTTTTAAGACTCTACTGGCCCAACGCTACACCTCCATGCCACTGGGTGAGCTCATGACCACGGCAACTACGGGGGCATGGTGTACACGCGCAGAGTTGGCAGGAATTTCAATTGCCAATCACCACCTAAGTTCAAAGGTTGTTAGGGATGGTCAATTCTCCAAATGAAGGGTGCAACCATTTCAAATCCAAGTCCTTGCTCAAGTCAAGAGCTTTCAATTGATGCTATGAGAGTGTTCCTCATTGTCCATTGCAACTAACGGTTGGAATTGGCCAATGATCAACCGTGGTGTTGCATCTTTGCAATGGGGAAAAATGCATCATGAACACCTCTAAAACATCAGAGAGGACCCCTTGTGCAACCCAATCGGCGATTGAAAACTCTCGCACTCTATGCAAGCCATTGCTCTGTCCATACGTGATATCATTGGGGGAAAGACCTGTGTGGCTTATTCTTTAT
>CAJHUC010002898.1:0-33960 GCA_905146915.1 Ostreobium quekettii
CGTCCCCTTTTGGCCAGTCGGGAAATGGCCCATTCAACACCGTTCGATTCGGGGCCGGTCCAGTCGGAACTTAACCCACAACTTCGATTACAAACTAGTCTGGTGTGATTGTATTTATACCCGCCTCCCAAGGCATCCCAAGGGTCATGCTAGAGATAGGATGAGTCATCCTATTTCTAGCACACCCGCCAAATATTAAAATTCGTAATTGGTTTGTTTTTGTTTCTCCCATTCACCGGTTTATTGGTCTCTGAGGCCCGCTGGCCCTTATCCCTCCTAACTCGCCTCGCTTGGGCCCCAAAAACCACTCCCTCTTGTGTTGAGTGTGTTTGAGCAACACGGGGCAGTATGCCCATATTCAATATGCCAAAATTTGGCGTTTCGCCTTTACATCCCTCCGGCCCTGCTGCGAGACACCTTTGTCTAGTGGCCTCAACCTGGTGCTAACTCAGGCTTGAACTCTTGGACTAGTCGCCTTGCTCTGGTGAGGTTAGTCATAGGTTCCTAAGTGTTGTCATAGCCGTTGTATACCTTCCACTTGACCAGGCACTCCGCTCGTTCTTCCTATCCTACTCGGTGCATGCGCTTATCTAGGATTCGCTTGACCTTGAATTCTTCTCAGCCGTCCACCATCATGGGAAGAGGCTATATCTCCTCCGGTCATGCAAATTGTCCTTGATCCTCATGATACGGCTGGAGCTTTGACACATGGAAGACTGGATGAATTCTCAGCATAGCTGGTAGCTCTAGTCAATATACCTATGGCGAGATAACTTCTGTTATACTGTATACCGAACAATTTCCACGGGAGAAAAATTTTCACGCATTTCGTAGTCGAGCCAGCGTGCGAAAATATTTCTCCGCAAAAATTTTGGTCCCGTGAACTTTTTTTGCCCGCCAACTTTTCGGCACCCCTCAAAGGTGGGTCAGGCACTGGGTGCGCAGTTTGACCTCTTGGCTTTGCCCTACGGCGTGTGGCCCCAGCTGAGCGGCAAAGAAGGCTTGAACTGGCCAGCGGGGGGTTCGCAGGGTAGTGGCCATCGGCTGGCCGAGTCTCCATGCAGCCCACAAGTTTTTGGGAGCATTTCGAGGGCACAGGCGCAATGTGGCTTGCAAAGCGATCAGCGACCGAATTTGTGCCTGCATCGAGCCCGTCGAACGCACAAGGAGCGCGCCCTGGGGACAGCCCATAGGGTGGCTCCGGATGCGGCGCGAATGCTGCGGCGCATGTCGCCTCTCATGGGCACCCATTCCCACCATTGGCGGGTGCCATTTCAGGCGCCATTCCTGCTGCACCTCTTGCGCTTCATGGGCGCCCATTCGCGTCGCCTGCGGAGGCCGTTCCAGGCCACCGCGGAGGGCACAAATGGGCAGGCGAATGAGGGCACGCCTGTCACGCCTATCGTGCCTATCAGCAGGCCATTTGCGCCACCGACCGGGGCGATTCATGGCAACGCGGGCGGCGCAATTGTGCGCCTACGAGGCGCTTATCTTGCGGCGCATCTCGCTGCTCGGGCTGGCGCCCACCCGGGCCACCGGCGGGGCCCATCCTAGGCCACCACGTGCAGGCAGCGTGAATGGGCGGCCGTGAGGCGCCGATCCGGGCGCTCCTCCAAGGCCTCATGGGTGGCCACTCGGGCAGGCCCTGCTGATCGCCCACTACGCCAAAGGACCCTCAGTTTGCTGGGCCTCCGAGCGGGCTACGGCCAAGGCGGGCACCCGCTGGTACCCCACCCGCAAAGGTCGCGCAGTGACAATATTCACGCGGCAGAAATTTTGACGGGGAAAAAAGTTTGCGGGAGAAAAATTTTTGCGTACCGACGAGTGCGCGAAAATATTTCTCCGCAAAATTTTTTCCCCGCGAAATACGCGAAATTTTTTCTCTGCAAAAATTTTTCGGTATACAGTATGTATGGGGTTGCAGAATCGATCTGCCTACTTGCGCACTCCAGCACCTGCAAAGAGATTGGTGGTATCGAGTAGTACCCAGTCCCCGACCTAGAAGGAAGCTTCTCGCTAGTGTCTATTGGCGTATTTCTTTTGGTCTTCTTGCACCTCCTTGATGGCTTACGAGGCACACGTGGCATCCGCCCATAGTTGAGCCACCACGGCAGCTGTGGACTCGTTCTGTCGTTCCTCTGGCCCTGGATCAGTGAGGGATTTTAGTGGACCTTGCTGATACGGCGAGGAGAGAGAAAGGGAGAGCGGCCAAGTCACTACAAGGGGTTAAATAGGGTGCTCACCACTATACATTGCCTGAAGGCTTTGTATTAGTGGGTGACTCGCTCTACCCTTGTTCAAGGGACGTGGGGTCGAATCCCGCTAGGCGCAATTCGTTCGCTATCACTCGCGGGTATTGCCCATTCATCAGGAAGAATAGGGTCATCTTGGTGCTGGTGTGTTGAGTGGAATTGTATGCATATTCAATTACTAGCAGGTGCTCCGCCTAGTCTTGCTGGTCGTATGCCACGTAGGCTCATAGAATTTGCTCCAGCATATGGATGGCCCTTTCACTGGCTCCATCAGTTTGCAAATGGTATATTGTGGACGAGTGTAGCTTGGCTGACAGCTATTGCCATAATGCCCTCCAGAAGTTCCCCATAAACCGCAAGTCTCTATGACTAAGTATTTGCTTTGGTAATCCAAAATTCCTAAAGATGTGATCCACAAATATTCCAGCCAATTGTGGTGTTGTCACCATGATGGTGGTTGGCGCGAATCGCACCATCTTGGTGAAGCGATCTGTGAGCACCACCGCCGCACCATAACCCTCCGTGGTTTCGGGTAGGCACATTACCAAATCCATGGTGATGTGGGTCCACTTTGAAAGTGAAGGAAATTCCTTCGGGCGCTAGAAAGGGGCGTAGTAATCTAATCTTTGACCATTCCCCTAGAGGAAGGTACCAAACCGGTGAACAATCAGCTTTCCAATATAGTCCTAAAGAAATGGATGAGATTAAAGAGCAGGTAGATTATCTACTTTGAAAAGGGCTTATTACAGAAAGCAGCAGCCCCTTTGGGGCCCCAGTACTTTTTGTACCTAAGCTAGATGGCAGCCTCCATATGTGTATTGATTACAGGGCATTGAATAGGGCCACCATTAAACACAAGTGGCCTATACCAAGGACAGATGCAATGTCACACCAATTACAAGGGGCCAAAGTGTTTTCGGCTATCGACTTGTAGTAGGGGTATTATCAACTCTGTATTGATAAGGTCGATTGTGCCAAAACAACATTTGTAACCCCATTGGGATTACATAAGCTTAAGGTTCTTCCCTTTGGACTCGCAAATGCACCAGCAATATTTCAGCAGACAATGCACTATATATTTGGTGACCAAATTGGCAAACACGTCTTGGTGTATTTGGACAATATACTCGTGTTTAGCCAAACTGCTGAGGAGCACTTACAACACCCTAAACAAGTACTAGAGGTGCTGCGGCAACAGAAATTATATAGCCAATTATATAATTGCCAATTTAATAAGGAGAAGATCTCCTACTTAGGATATATCGTATCTCAAGAGGGCATTCGGCTAGATTCAGAAGGGATTGAGAAAGTGAAGAACTAGCCTGTACATAGTGCATAAAGCACGTTCAGCAGTTTCTCGGACTGGCAAACTACTTTTGAAAGTTTATTCAAGGTTATTCGAAGATGGCCAATCCCTTGACTGACTTGGTCAAGAAGAATGGCAAGTGGGAGTGGATCGCAGCATATCAATCGACATTCGAGCATATAAAAAGTGTTTAATGATAGCTCCATTGCTCAAAATGCCAGATCCCAACAGGTTGTTTGAGGTCATTGTAGATGCATCCCGAATTGTTTTGGGAGCAGTACCTATGCAGGATAATCATCCAATTGTTATGCAAGCAAGAAATTCCTCCCGGCGGACTTGAGCTACAACATGACAAACCAGAAGGCATTAGCTTCTGTGCATGCTGCCCAGCTGTGGAAGTGCTACCTGGAGAGTACGCACTTCAAACTGGTGACGGATCATTGCCCGTTGACTTATTTGAAGCCACAGCCATAATTGAGCAGGCAACAAACCAGATGATCAGAAATACTGCAATAGTTTGGCTTTGATTGGGAATGCCGCCCAAGGCAAAAGAATGGCTGATCCACTCTCTTGCATTCCTCCAATACCTAGTTAGCAGGAAGCCAGGAGGAAAAGTCAACTAGTTGTATGTGGCTTAAGGGCATTTACGCAAGTGGGGAAAAGACAAAAAGTCAAAAAGGATGGTAGAGGCAGAGGAATTAGCCTCAGAATCCATTAAGCTTACCGCCAAGATCCTTAGCTTAAGTTTGTGAAATGGCAATATGAATTGCATTGTACAAACAGCCTCTGGCTGAGAGGCGAGCAGGTGTATATACCAACAAGTTTAAGGACTCAAATCTGGTAGTTGGCACATGAACATCCAAGTGCTGGATATTTTGGTTAAGCCAAAACCCCGGACTTAGACTACGGTATTACTGGTGGCCAAGAATGCGACGAGAGTGCAACTACATGTTGACACCTGCCTAATTTGTCAAAAAGCAAAATATTCTCGCCAAAAGACCCCAAGCTTACTACAGCCATAGGGTATTCCTGTGGAACCATGGACTGGATTGTCTATGAATTTCATTATGCAACTACCAGAAACTAAGGGTGGTCATGATGTTATCATCATGTTCATTGATAGACTGACCAAGATGGTGTGCATTGCAGCCATCATGACTGAAGTCTCCGCAGAAGGAGCACCAGACCTATTGGTGCAGCATGTGATAGAGCACCATGGTCTCCCCTCTATGATAGCATCCGACAAAGATGTTCAGTTCACTTCTAGGTTTTACCGGTACCTGGCAAAGAGGTGGAAAATACAGCTCAACATGAGCATTGCGTACCATCCTCAAATGGATGGCCAGACCAAAGTCATGAATTGGGTTCTGAAGGATTACTTACGCACTTATACATGTGCTAATTGAGACGTGTGGGATGAACTGATAGCCATAGCCGAGTTTGCAATGAACAACTTAAAAAATAGTAAAACCCAAGAGTACACTATTTGAACTATGGTTGACACCCACGGAGTCCCTTAGCTCTTGGGGTGCAAATTCAGAAGCTATTAAAAGGCTATGTTAATCCGAATGCATGCAACTTGGTAGTGGCCATTGATAGAGCACAACAGCCTCACTTAAGGCATATTGGTACACCCCTTGTGGAGGGATTACCAGCTGTGACGCGATTTGATCATCGTGTCCAATCAACACTGAAAGAGGCCAGGGCATGCTTAGAGAAAGCACGAAACAAGTAGTCAAAGCATGCTGACCGCCATCGGAGGGATGTGTCATTTGATAAAGGAGATGACATCCTCTTTTCCGCATAGCATATTACCCTCAAGCACCTTGGAACTTGGAAACTGCTACCGAGGTGGATTGGGCCTTTCACCATCCTTGACTGGATAGGTTCTATTGCATATCCACTAGAACTCCTAGAAAGCATGAGTAAGATACATCCGTTTTCCAGGTATCGAAACTCAAGCCTTACAAGGCTAGTGGTAGGGTACAACCGCCACCAGCCCCTATCAAGATTGAGGGGGAACTGGAGTACGAGTTCAAATGCATCCTTGATAAGAATATTAAAAAGTGCAATTGTAGACAGGACTTTGTAGAGTACTTTATCAAATGGCTGGGTTACGGCCATGAGCATAACAACTGGGAATCAGCAAAAGCGGTTGCCAATGCACAAGAATTAGTTCAAGCATTTGAGAATAGTAGAACTCCTATTCCTAATATGCAAACTAGTCATAGTACAAGATGTACACATTGACATGAGCATGTCTATTCTATTGTATGTGTCAGGCACTCTTGCGTTGGGCGCAGAAGAATACCGGCTATCAAAGAAACCAGTCCCATTCGCAGTATGGCCACATGAACGCTATGTCCATCACCATCATGAGCGGTGAGAGGATACAGGGTGATGGGCCATTTATGTTCACTGTAACCCGTAGTCAAGGTAGAGGCAGAAACCCAAGCTACACCAGCGTGATCGTGGTCGCGGGTGGATGGCCCGAGGAAGTCGCACGGGGAGACATACAGAGTGATCCCTGTATGTCCTGAACATTTCTTGGACATGTGCAGGCCGGGAGGCCATAGAGTAGAAAGTTGCACATTATAGAATAGCATGAACTTTCCAGCCGGTAAGCTAAAGGAAGAGTTTTAATAAGGGTTGTTAGCAAGAACACTTTCCATGCAACAACCACTCTTTCTCTTCAATATTTGTTCGTTCATACAAAGTGGTTGACTGGGCATGTGGCAAGATACACAACCAATTTTTACATACAACAGGCTTGTTACCCATGCATGCGTCTACTCCCATATCTACGTACAGGGACGGGGACGTCCCACCTCCCTGAGGGGGACAAAATGTTCTGCACGTTGGCATGATGTGGGGGATGCCCTACTAATGGTCTCTGGGTGTGGGGGACGCCCTGCCTAAGATACGGTAACACCACCCTAGCCAGACCTTATTTTATTATACGATATGGTACGGGAGTAGGCCGGGGTGGTCCCACCTAGGTCTCTATAAGAACCTAGGTACCTGGCAAGGCAGACCTGTGGCTTAAAGAGGGCAGGCGCCCCATACCACTAACTTCGTTGTATCACTTTCAAAATAATATTATTGGTTGCACCAACACAAATAAGGAACCCGTCACTACTACCACGGTTGCAGGCCTTCGGGGGTAACCTGACCTTTCTAGTCACGCTGTCACCAATAGTGCTGACAACACAACGCCCAGGTCCCACCCTAAAGTAAGGGAATTGTAGACTTGCCACTTGTCTGGTGTGGTTTTCGGCTTGATGTGCAGGCGATGTGCCCACCGCAGCGCCCAATGCGGCTGGAATGGCCTCCTCCGCCGGATTGCTGGCGGGCAGTCCAGGGTGCTCGCTCTTTCAGGGTGCGCAATGGGTGCACGACGCCGCTGTGGCTCATGGGTGCAGCTGCCCACACATCGAGCTGAAAACCATGCCAGTGGTTTTGGAGCTGGCAGACGCGGAGGGCGGAAATGTGCCACGCGGTGTTACGCGCACCGGCCTGATGTGGGGGACGCCCTACTAATGGCCCTTGGTGTGGGGGACGCCCTGCCCAAGATAACTATCCTCAACCCATGGTAACCATTCTAGGTATTAGGATACGGGAGTAGGAGGGGTGGTCCCGCCTAGGTCCCCGTAAGGACCTAGGTGCCCGGCGAGGCGGGTCCGCGGCTCAAAGAAGGCAGGAACCCCACACCCACACGCTTTACGTATCATTGGTTTCGGAGCCACCTGGGGGTGGCTGCCACATTTTTGTATGGGCGGGCGAGCGAGCCAGGAACACCGGGCCCCTTCCCCGGCCTCCTCCATGGAGGCTGAGGAAACGGATCCTGAAGCCCGGAAGGGCACGCCCGAATCTTCGGGCGAGGAAGAGACACCTCGGAAGGGGACGCCGACCAGTTCGGTCGGT
Organism: Ostreobium quekettii; assembly: GCA_905146915.1. Classification (NCBI taxonomy): domain Eukaryota; kingdom Viridiplantae; phylum Chlorophyta; class Ulvophyceae; order Bryopsidales; family Ostreobiaceae; genus Ostreobium; species Ostreobium quekettii. Next base: position 7,483 of record CAJHUC010002898.1, read on the forward strand.
GAGGATGTTACAGCCCGGAATGGGCAGGAACAGGAAGAAGTCCGGAAGGACGTTGCCGGCCCATCATCAGGTCGAGCTGAGCCGGAAGGTAGCGACCAGCCGATGGCCGAGGCGGAGGAAGCTCCAGGAAAGAAAGCCCCAGAAGAAGAGGCGCCAGAGCCGGGTACGGTGGCAGCCCTACTGAAGGCGCATGGCATCATGGAACTCTTGGAGCAGATGGCGGCTGCTGCGGCTAAGCAGGCGAGAGAGAAGCGGGATGAAGAGACCGCCAAGAAAATCGCCTCCTTGGAAATTGCAACGGCGGCGGCTCAAAAAGAAGCCCGAAAGAACGAGGTGGCGATGAGGAAGGCGAAAAAACAGAGCCACCAAGCTGAAGAGGCCAAGTCCTCTGCTAAACAACATGTGGCCCAGTTGAGCGATCGCTTGCTGAAGCAGAAACTACAGGCGCGCGAGGCGGAAGAGAAGGTCGCTCAACAAGCGAGACAGCCCGAAAGGGGCACTGGTCCATCTGAGCCGCAAATGCCGATGACTCCAGAAGCGGAGGGCGACTGGAAGACTGTTGGCAAATAGCGGCCAAAGCGGAAGAGCCCGTCACCAGGTGAGACGGTACCAAAAGTTCGGACAGACTCGCATAAAGGCCGGAAGGTCCAGCCCGTTGGGCAAGTGGAAGAGATCGGAGGCCGAAAGTTCAGGACCCCGGAGCCACGGGTCAGGTCACAGGTGCACGTAAGAACACCTAGTGAACCGGAGCAGAGTAGCAACGAGTCACTCACAGAAAGCGCTCGTGCTATATGTGGACCCAGTCCGGAAAGGCCGAAAGATCGTGAGTGGAGCCCCCAGAGACCCGCATTACTGGAGTGGGGACCGGGAGAGAGCGCCAGGGTGCTGGAATTCATTCCAGACACTGGTACTCCATACAGCCGGCAGCCACCATGCCGTGCTATGTGGACTAAGTTCCACAACGATCTTATTGACGAATTGGACAAAGGCTGGCAAATGGCCACACAAAGATTTGGTGAAAAGCTAACCACCGCAAGATTGGTGAGAATCCAGAGGTGGTATGGTCCTAGAATGGCAGATCAAATTGCCAGAGAGGACCCGAATTGGCCCGAAAAGATGGCCTTTGCGCTCAGACACATCCCTGAGCCGTGGGATTTGAGCGAGGGAACTCCGGAAAGGCCGGACCCCAATGACCCCCACGAGTGGTGGGAGGAGATCTCAGAATTGTCGTTCTCGTCATGCGCTTCTCCGTTGCCGGGAGATATGTCGACACGGGCGCAAGTGCATAGAATGGAAAAAGAGAGACGACATATTCGAAATCGAGATTGGTTTGCTCGTGCAAGGAAGTTGGATGAGCGAAAGGCTCGAAAAGCCAGCCAGCACAGAGAGCTGAAAGCTTTGCGGCGTGAGCAGGATCGGCAGTTGAATCCCCCAAAATATGAGTGTAAGCGAGCTCATAAATGCCAGCGCAAGGCTGAGATCAGGCAGTTTTTCGCTGCAGGAGGCAGCCAAAAGGCACAGCGCCTTGAGGCTAAGCCAGTGGCCAATGAGCTGGATCTGGCCCAGCAAGCGAAAGCTTTTGCTGAGCTTGAGAGGGCCCAGCCATGGCAAACGGCCAGATGGGCTGATGAGTCGAGTGGAAGCGACAGTGGGGTAACCCACGCCGCTCAATTCGCCCCTCCACAGCCTGGAAAGGCACCGCCTCCAGTTGAGGAGACTAGCGTCCCCAAGGAGGTAACATCTTCTAAGGAGAAGAAGAAGCCTGGAAAGGCAAAGGAGCAGCCTGAAAAGGCCCAGATGCAGCCTGTAAAGGCAAGGGAGGAATCTCAAGGAACTCAGAGAGCAGTTCCAGGTAACATTGCCAATGCAGTGTCTCCCATTCACCCTGCTGTGAAAACACACTTGCATACATATGCAGAAGTTGAAGATTCTGCTGGACATGACAAAGTTGTGTATCTCAGTTCGGCAGGGGAGCCGGCTGAACCTATTCCTTGAGAGAGGAAGGAGGTTTATGCTACTGTGCAAAGGCAGGAGACAGCCTTGGAAAAGGCAAGGGCAGAAGCTGATAAGACTGCCCAGCTGCTGGCCGTAATGGGGGAAGAGGATTACGCCGAGTTCCTGCAGTTTCAGGAGTCTCGCCAAGGAGGCCGACAGGCCAAGAAAACTCCCCCTGGAGAAAGCAGTTCTGGGTAGGAACCCAACGGAATCAAGTATCTGCCTGGGAGGCCTGGTCCAGGATACCAACAACGCCGTTCACAGCAGCTCGAAAAGGAGCAAGGCCGAACTCAGGTGCCACATGAAATGCCCAAAAGACCCACTCCCGTGGTGCATGCCCCTGTGATACAAGATGCCCAGGGATTTTGGGATACGCTGGGGGCGTTTTATGACCCATTCGGTGGTGTGTACTATAAAGGGTACTACCATCCGTGGGGAGGTCGGGCACCATACAGGGCAGAGGTCCCAGTAGCGGCGCTGCAGTGCATTCCCGCCAAACTGCACGGGTTATTCGATGCGCAGCAGACATCGCTGGGTATCTATGTGCCGGAAAGCCAGGAGGCGGCTACTGAATGGCAGGCCGTGCATAGCACTGGCCGGCGGATCCAAGAGGAGAAGCCCGTAAGGGTATATATGGGGCCTAGAACACAGGCTGGCGCCTCAGCACCGGTTCGTCTAGTGGCTCAGCCAGGAATGGCGCCAAGACAACCGGCGATGCCCTTTACGATGGGCCAGTTTGGGCCACGGGGAGTGCAGCCTCCGCTGCCGACTACGCAACAGAAAATTCAGAGACTGCAGGAGATGTCTCCCTTTGCCCAAGAGCCGGCGGTCTACCAGGCTCCTCCGTATTAGCAGCCACCAATAGCACCTCAGTACGAGCAGCCCGGAAGGGTATATCAGCCCGAAAGGGTCTACCGGCCCGAAAGGGTACAGCAGGCGGTCAGCGCCCCAAGGCAGCAGGTGGTCCCATCACAACCATATGCAGAACACTCCCATCCATTGGAGTCGGAGGAGTTCGAGGGAGTGTATGGGCACCCGCCAAGCTACATGCAGGCGCCTGAGCCATAGCATCAGGAATAGTACCCCGCAGTAGCTGAGGAGCTGCCAAGGGCCATTGAAGGGCCACCACCACCGCCAGCCGATTATGACCCCATGGGGCCCGGATACATGGGCCAAGGGTACTTGACGGTGGCGCAAGGAGTGCCCTTCGCCCCTGTATATTTGCAACCCGAAAGGGAACCTCAGGTGAGCATGCCTAAGATGAATACTCAAGGCATGAAACCCCCAAAGTGGAATGAGGATAAGCAAGCCTTGACCAAGTGGTTACAAGAAATTATAATGTATTTCAAAACCACTGTGGCAACCCGATCTCAATGGGGTTGGATCGCACTGAATACTCTTGAGGAGTCAGTGAAACACGGCCTGCTTGCTCAACTGAGACACTTGTGGGGGGTTACAATTGATGCAGAAGTGTTCTCGCAGCCAGAATTCCAACTGTCATGGGAACAGTTTAAATATGGCATAGAGACACTTTATGATCATAAATGTTCAGACTTTGACATTAGGTCTGAAATTGCAGCCTTTACAAAGGCAAGGACTTCGAGTCCCAATACAATCAAATACATGCAGCTCTTGGAACAAATGTTTCTCAAGTGTGAAAATAAACTTGATGACTTTTCCAAGTTGCATGCATTATATAATGGACTTCGTCCAGATATAAAAAGAAAATATTTATTGAACAAAGATGATGAGCAGTGGACCACATACGCCAGCCTGAGGGCTCATTTGTATAAAGTTGGTCCCACATATAACCAAGAATATAAGGCATATGGTGCTCGTCGAAATGAAGGCCAAAATGGCAAACCAAGCGCGAGTAATCGCCTTCCCCCTAACCGGATTATTCAAGAACACCACGCATTGAAAGTGGTCAATCAGGGAAAGCCCGTTTTGAATAATAGGCCGAAAGGTCGCGGGGGAGTGGTTTATAAACATTCTCATGCTAATGACTCGCAGGCCCCGGGGGATTGCGTTTACGAGCCGCTGACTGACATACGCGACCCCATGGAAGGGAAGATAGTCACTGACAGGTCGTAGTTGCGCGACACTACGGTGGAGGTTCTCAAAAGAGCCGGCCGGTGCTTTAGATGTTTTAAACCATACACCGCCGACCACCTCTCTACGGGTGACTGTCCAGGCCGAGGAAAGGTACCCATGATGCCGGTACGCCCTGGCCATTCAGTGAGATCCTCAAAAAAAATTTCACGTACATTCTGTCTTGCAGCACGGAAACATAATGTGAACAGTGTGAAATTGATGCAAGCACCATTGGATGTGAGACATAATGTGGCACCAGTGGTTCCAGTTCCTAAACTGAGCACTTTGCAAGCTGCAACAGCTATCAATAATGTGGTGAAAACTCGTCATACACATGCACAGTCTGGAACAACCCGAAAGGGTCTGCACAGTGATATGGATCATTCTGATTGCATGTTGAAACCTGTGCACTTCAACCACATTCAGTCCTTGGTTGCCCACCAGTTTACACTGGATGCATGTGCTAACCTCAATGGGGATAACGCACTTTGTACATGATATTGTTCATGAGATACCAGTTTCTTGACGAAACCTTTATCTCATGAATTTGTGTGGATCAATCCACCTTTCGAGAATACTGAGCCATTCTTAGATCACTACTTTGCTGAACGAGCAAAGGCTCCCAAGCACATGGGAGCATGCATCCTTCTACCCGCTTGGCGGACTTTTACTGACGATCCCAGGCTGCGCCGGTTGCGCACCCTTATCCATTACCCAAAGGGTACCCGGTTATTCACACAACCGGACGTGGATCGTACTGGCCGCCAGGAAATGCCTGGTATCCCTTGGCCAGTCAATGTATATTATCAACCCCCTGAGGGGGCAGTGGGATACCGCATTCGCAAGGTCTCCCAAGACCATCCTCTCTTGACTTTTACTGGTTAGGTTGGGCATCAACCAGCGTCCATCCTCTTTGACACGGGGGCGACTGGCACTGCCTATATCAACCCGACCTGTTGTCGTCGGTTAGGCTTGACGCCTAAGCATCCAAAATCCATATCCAATCGACAGCTGCATTGCTTGCATCGCCTATAGCGATTGGCACGCGCTACTCGTCGTATTGTGGATCCTACGGAGTTTTCTACACCCCCACATGTGGATTCTTCTCCGTCAGAGGCTGAAGTCCTCCTCGCAGATGGATCCTCCCTTCCTTCTTTGGGAGTGGTCAATGTCCCCTTAACCATTCAGAGTTACAAGGACACCGTTTGCTGTGTGGTCATTGACCTCTCTGATGATTATGACATCATTCTCTGCGACAATTGGCTCTATGAGCATGCCGGTGTCATTGATATCGTCAAGGCCACAACCGTGTGGTTTCCCGTGGTCGCGAAATTACCCTTCCCAGTTTTCCACGGGACCCTCCGGCTCTCCCTTCGACAGCTCGCCGGTTGGGTCACTTGTGTTTATTGGGATATGCTCACCGCGCCTACCAGCGGGGTTCTCCTCTCCGTTTGGTTTTGGTTTGCCGGGTCGGCGATCTCCCTGAGGGGGATGCACCAGGCCCTTCGGCCACCACAGGTCGACAGACCACATCCCACGCGGTGAACCCCACACACATTATATCCCTATTGGAGGAGTACAAGGATCTCTTTCCTGATGAACTCCCTACTGGCCTTCCCCCAGATCGGGGGGTGGCTTTGACCATTCCCCTAGAAGAGGGAACCAAACCGGTAAAGCGACCAGCTTTCCGGTACAGTCCAAAGGAAATGGACGAGATCAGATCACAGGTAGATTACCTATTGAGAAAAGGTCTGATCACGGAGAGCAGCAGCCCATTTGGGGCTCCCGTACTTTTTGTACCAAAGCCAGATGGCAGCCTCGGAATGTGCATCGACTATCGAGCACTAAATAAAGCCACGATTAAGAATAAGTGGCCAATCCCTTGAATAGATACCCTTTTGGATCAACTGCAAGGGGCCGAGATCTTTTCGGCTATAGACTTGCAGCAAGGGTATTATCAACATCGGATTGACAAGGCTGATTGTGCCAAAACGGCTTTTGTGACGCCATTGGGCCTTTACGAGTTCAAGGTACTTTTTTTTGGACTTGTGAATGCCCCAGCGATATTCCAGCAGACGATGCACTATATATTTGGTGATCAAATTGGCAAACACATTCTGGTTTACCTGGATGACATCTTAGTGTTTAGCCAAACTGTTGAAGAACATCTTAAGTACCTTCGATAGGTGTTAGAAGTGTTAAGACAACAGAAGTTGTATTATCGCATGCACAAATGTCAATTCAACAAGGAGGAAATCTTCTACCTGGGACATGTGGTGTCTCAAGAGGGTATACGCCCGGATCCCGAGGGGATCGAAAAGTTTAAGAACTGGCCTGTACGACAATGTGTAAAGCATGTACAGCAGTTCCTCGGGCTGGCAAACTATTTTCGAAAGTTCATATAGGGCTATTCGAAAATGGCTACTCCCTTGACGGACTTGACCAAACAGAATGGCAAGTGGGAGTGGACAGCGAAATGTCAAGAGACATTTGAGCATATAAAGGAGTGTTTAACCACAGCTCCATTGCTCAAGATGCCAGACCCGGATAGGCCCTTTGAGGTCATAGCAAACGCCTCTCAGACTGCTGTGGGAGCAGTTCTGATGCAGGATAATCATCCAATCTGCTACGCCAGCAGAAAGTTCCTCCCGGCGGAGTTGAACTATAGTGTGACGGACCAAGAAGCGTTGGCTTCTATTCATGCTGTCCAGTTATGGAGGTGTTACCTTAAAGGGACACGCTTCAAACTAGTGACAGACCATTGTCCGTTAACTTATCTTAAGTCACAACCACAACTGAGCCGAAGACACGCCAGGTGGTCTGAAATCTTACAACAGTTTGACTTTGACTGGGAATATCGCCCAGGGCAAAAGAATGTGGCTGATCCACTCTCTCGCATTCCTCCATCTCCCAAAGAATGGGAAGCCAGGAGGAAAAGTCAACTGATTGTCTGTGGCTTAAGAGTAATACACAAGCGGGGAGATAAGAAAAAGACGATAGAGGCAGACGATCTGGCCTCCAGGATCCGTTGGGCCTATGGCCAAGATCCCCAGCTTGCGTCTGTAAAACAACAGCAAGAGATGCGCTGTACAGACGGGTTATGGCTGCGAGGCAAACAGGTATATATACCAGCTTGTCTGTGGATTGAGATCTGCCAGTTGGCTCATGACCATCCAAGCGCAGGACACTTTGGTCAAGCCAAGGCCCTGGACTTGGTCCAGAGGCATTACTGGTGGCCAGGAATGCGACGAGAAATACAACTACATGCTGGTACTTGCCTGGTTTGTCAACAGGCTAAGTACTCTCATCAAAAGACCCCAGGCTTACTACAGCCTCTGGGCATTCCTGAGGAGCCCTGGACTGAATTGTCCATGGACTTCATTACACAACTGCCAAAAACTAAAGGAGGTCATGATGCTATCGTCGTGTTCGTTGATAGACTAACCAAAATGGTCCGCTTCGCAGATATGACCACCGAGCTCTCCGCAGAAGGAGCAGCTGACCTGTTGGTGCAAAATGTGATAAGGCACCACGGTCTCCCCTCTCAGATAGTGTCCGACAGAGACGTTCGGTTCACTTCCAAGTTTTACCGGTACCTGGCCGAGAGGTGAGAAATCCAGCTCAACATGAGCACTGCGTACCACAAACGGATGGCCAGACCGAAGTCATGAATCGGATTCTGGAGGACTACTTATGTAGTTATACGCATTCCGACCATGACGCATGGGATGAACTATTAGCCATGGCCGAATTTGCAATGAACAACTCGAAAAACAGATCCACCCAAGAGACCCCGTTCTATTTGAACTACGGTCGACACCCAAAGAGTCCCTTAGCTCTTGGGGTGCAAATTCGGAAGCCTTTGAAGGGCTATAACAATCCGAATACCCGTGGCTTGGCAGTGGCCATTGACAGGGTGCAGCAGCCTTATTTAAGGCATACTGGTACACCCCTCATAGAGGGACTACCAGCTGTAACACGATTTGATCACCGTGTCCAATCAGCGCTGAAAGAGGCCAGGGCGTGCTTAGAAAAAGCATGAGATAGGCAGTCAAAGCATGCTGACCGCCATCAGAGGGATGTGTCATTTAACAAAGGAGATGACGTCCTCCTTTTGACACAACATATCACCCTCAAACACCCTGGAACTCGAAAACTATTACCGAGGTGGATTGGGCCTTTCACCATCCTCGACCGGATAGGTCCTGTCGCATATCGACTGGAACTTCTGGAAAGCATGCATAAGATACATCCAGTATTTCATGTATCAAAGATTAAGCCGTATAAGGCCAGTGGCAGAGTACAGCCACCTCCAGTCCCTATCGAAATTGAAGGGGAACTGGAATATGAAGTTGAACGCATTTTGGATAAAAGAATTAAAAAGTGCGGAAGGCGCCAGAACTCGGTAGAGTACCTCGTCAAATGGCTGGGATATGGACATGAGCATTACAGCTGGGAATCAGCAAAAGCAGTTGCAAATGCACAGGAACTGGTTCAAGCATTTGAAAATGGAAGAACTCCTATTGTGCATGTGTCAACTGATCGCAGTACGAAATGTACACGTTGAAATAAGCTCATGTGTGATTATGCCTTTGACAGGTCCTGCTGAAGTGGGCCCAGAAGTAGACTGGGTATACCGTAGAGGTGGCCATTCAAAGGTGCCATCCGGTCCGTTAAATCCGGTTCGTTAATTTTCATTAGCTGTCCGTTAAATTTCGTTAAAGAAAAAGGGAGAAAATTTCAGAAAAAATGAAAAAAAATCCAAAAAAATCGAAAAAACCCCCAAAAAATCACAACAACTGCGGCTAGTTAAAAATCTAGTATGCATAGGTTGAAATAAAATACAAACATACTCTCTAATAGCGAATTCCATAAACTATAAATATGACTAAAACCCAAAAATCCCCAAAAATCCAAAAATCCGTTAATTTTTGGTTAATTTTTGTCTTTTTTCGTTATTTTCCGTTAATTAACGGAAAATTAACGGAAATTAACCTCTGTCCGCTATTAACGGATCCGGGTGGCCACCTCTAGTATACCGGGCCCCGTACTTGTATGTTGTTCGGACATATGAACGCAATGTCCGCAGCTATCTTGAACGGGGAACGTCTGGCCACTGAGCAGCTATTGATCCAACCTCCTCGAGAGCCCGTCCGTGCACGTGGGCGAGGACGAGGTCCTTCGTATTCTCGAGGTGGCCATGGTTGGGCAGCAGGTGGCCGCATGTATCGGGGTAGGGGACGTGCAGGGTGACCTGCATGTTCCACATCTTTTCCTTTGATGCACACAGGCCGGAAGGTCAGAACATTGCAGCCGAAGTGCTGAACGAAGAGTTTTAATGAGGGCTGTCAAAGGCTAGCAGGTCATGTAAAACAACCACTCTTTCTCTTCACCACAGTTGTGTGATTATCAGGCAAACTGGGCATGTGGCAAATCGCACAGCCGGTTGCCATGTACATACATAATGTTTCTGCTCCCGTATCCACGCATTGGGATGAGGACGCCCCACTCCCTGAGGGGGACGAATGTCACGCGCACCGGCCTGATGTGGGGGACGCCCTACTAATGGCCCTTGGTGTGGGGGACGCCCTGCCCAAGATAACTATCCTCAACCCATGGTAACCATTCTAGGTATTAGGATATGGGGGTAGGAGGGGTGGTCCCGCCTAGGTCCCGTAAGGACCTAGGTGCCCGGCGAGGTGGGTCCGCGGCTCAAAGAAGGCAGGAACCCCACACCCACACGCTTTATATATCACGCGGTGCATTAGAGACTAGGGGACACGGCCCGATGGCGGGAGGGCCCCCTATTCATGAGAGATCCAAGGAAACAGCCATTCAGGTGGGCGCCTCGTGGCGCCGCCTGAATCGGCTATGGAATCCAAACCGGGCGGAGCACCTGGCCCTATGGAGGGGGGCGCAATCTACTGCTTCTCGCACCTAACCCGATGGGGGGGGTGTTGGCTTGTGAATCCGCGTGCCGAGCCCAACACTGGGAGGCGCATTCCATGGAATTGGCTTGCCGGATCGGGCGTTGTTGGGCACTACTTGTGAGGGGCACCCAGACTCAGCGGTGGGGGGTGTGATCTGCGGACCTGCATAGTGAATTGGTGGTGGGGGACACAGGCCGGTGGGTGCCAGGCCGTGGAGGGGCGCAGAGAGCGGAGTGAACGGGTGGAGGGGGCACCCGGGGTCACGGGGGTCAACGCAAGCATGACTGGACCCCTCCGAGTGACATGGCAGGGGGAAGCTGTGGGAATCCGCCCACACCATGAACTGCAAGCCGGGGGTCCTGAGTAGCGACTTCCGAGAGGAGGGGGCGCTGAGTAGCGACCTATAGCATCTGTACATGAATTGTGCCTCGTCCTATGACTTTGCATCATACTGGATCCGGGAGGAAAGTGATTCCCCACTACAGGGAGCCTCCTGGGAAGTTTTTACCTGCATCAGCACTCTGTAGGAGCAGCCGAGAGGTTCGTAGACCCTCTCAGTGGGTGGAGAGCAGTTCTCAATGCCTAACTTGGAGTAACTGAGGGGTCCGTGAAACCTCTCAATGGGTGGAGATCAGCTTCCAGCGACTCGACTGGAGTAGTTGGGGGGATTGCTTGCCCCTTAGCAGATGGAGAACAACTTCCTAAAGGACTTGTCTGGAGTAGCTCAGGGGGTTGATTGCCTCTCAGTGGGTAAAGAGCAATTCCTAGCAACTGGAGCTGACTACCCCTACAACCACCCAACGACATTGTGTGGACTACAACAGCTCCCCAAGAGGCTCAGTAGGGTGCCCAAACACCAGAGCCTGATTTACAGAGGCCAGTAGGGTGCCAGTGCACCAGGCTCAGGGCCCTCCGAGTGGGCCAGTGTTAGTTAGGGGGCCATCCCACTCCGTTAAGGCACTTAGCCAGGAGGTCAGGGGGTGAAGGCTTGAGTATCACAGATTGTACTTGACCAGCCCAGACAACTGTGAAGGGTTACAGGCCCACCTTGTGGCAACAGTACCTTATCCAGAAAAAAGGCTGACCCTAGGTTGAAGCCGGCGGCCGCCCCATAGTTGTTAGGGGGGTGCAAGCAATATCGGGTAGACAGGACATAGACCGGCTTGCACCTTACATAACCCCACAGGTGGTGGTGTGAGTGGGAGCCTTGGTGCTTATCACTTGTGACACAGGGCAGTAGGGGAGTGGCTTATAGTTGCTGCGCAGACACCCCTACTTTTCCTAGCCTAGACCAGTGCCCCCCGAGCTGCCATCCGAGTGAGGGGTGGCGGAGGGGCTTCGAGTGGGTCGGGATGTGAGGCAGTTGTGTGGTCGTCCCCCGGGAAGTCTTCCCTAGGCAAGGGGGACAGGGAAGGTTCAATTTCTGATCAACCGGTGGTATTCCCGGGGGTGTGGCAGGGAAGCCTCTCTTTTGAGGGGTGAGTAAAATACTCTTTGAGTACTCTTAAATTTCCTGTTGCTAACCTAGGAAGAAGCTGGTTATAAAGGGCTGTTCCGGAATTGTTGTGGTGAAGCCACTTGGCACCTTGTTGGCTGGGGAAATATAGTACCCATTGACTTGGAGACGTCATTTGGTGGATCTTGGGGCTTCTCTGAGCGATATTAGGGACTACGCTCTGGGATATACCCAAGGTTGGACCTCCATGCGGTCAGCCTACCGATTACCTCAGTATTAGCATCAGTGTCAGCATCATTAGTTCTCAGTCAGTCATTTTTCAGTCTTCATCAATTTTGCCGGGATTATTGGGGATTCTTCTTGCATTCATTATTGTATTCTGCATTTCTGCTGTTTTTGCATGAGTGAGCAGTTATAGCGGATAGATGGGATCCATTGGTATTTTTGTGGTTAGAGATGGAGGAGGCTATGGGTCCTAAGGTTGTTCTCTCTATGTCTCACCCTGCAACAGTGACTTGTACTGTACTTGTATCCGAGGCAGCTGATGATGCACAGCTACAGCCTCAGTCCCCTCTGCATACTAGTATTTTATCCATGGAGCAGTATGCAGATCGTATCGCATCAGGGACACAGGCAGATACCAATATCCAGCATGACTCACCAAATATGCGGAGTCAATGGACATTCATTCAGCCATGCACATAGACATTGCCTGACCACACAGCCTCGCAGTTCCCAGTTTGTATCAGGCCATGTGAGCCACCAGTGTTTACTAGAGAGCGAGGACAGGACTTTGTGTCCTTGCCATGCACAGTTCGAAAACATGCAGGTCACCCTGCACGTCCCCGGCCCTGGCCCCCACCGGCCATCCAACCCCGGCCTCCCCGAGGGTGCTGCTGCTGCCGCCGTGCCCTTGGACGCACATGAGTTGGGGCTCTCGGGGGGGTTGACAAGAGGGCCGTCATGATCCACCCTCTCCCCACTCAAAATCGCAAGGGACATAGCATTTATATGTCCAAACAATGTGCGAGAACGGGGTCCGGTATAACCGGTGTTCTTCTAGGCCCATTTCAGCAGGAGCTGTCACATGCACATTTACACTTAAGTTTATTTCATCATGTACTTTTTGTACTGTGGTTAGTTTACACATGCACAACAGGAGTTCTTCCATTCTCAAATGCTTGAACCAATTCCTGTGTATTTGTAACTGCTTTTGCTGATTCCCAGCTGTTATGTTCATGGCCATAACCCAGCCATTTGACAAGGTACGCTAAGGAGTCCCGTCGTCGGCCACGCTTTTTAATCCTCTTGTCCAGGATGCGTTCAATTTCATATTCCAATTCTCCTTCGATTTTGATAGGAACTGGTGGTGGCTGCACTCGGCCACTAGCCTTATATGGCTTAATCTTTGATACATAAAATACTGGATGTATCTTATGCATGCTATCCGGAAGTTCCAGTCGATATGCGACAGAACCTATCTGGTCGAGGATGGTGAAGGGCCCAATCCACCTTGGTAATAACTTCCGAGTTCCAGGGTGTTTGAGGGTGATATGTTGTGTTGAAAGGAGGACATCATCTCCTTTATTAAATGACACATCCCTCCTATGGCGGTCAGCAAGCTTTGACTGCCTATCTCGTGTTTTTTCCAAGCACGCCCTGGCCTCTTTCAGTGCTAATTGGACACTGTGATCAAATCGTGTCACTGCTGGTAATCCCTCCACAAGGGGTGTACCAATATACCTCAAATAAGGCTGTTGTGCCCTATCAATGGCCACTGCCAAGCCGCGGGCATTTGGATTGTCATAGCCTTTCAAAGACTTCCGAATTTGCACCCCAAGAGCTAAGGGACTCTTTGGGTGTCGACCATAGGTCAAATAGAATGGGGTCTCTTGGGTAGAACTGTTTTTTGAGTTGTTCATTGCAAACTCGGCCATGGCTAACATTTCGTCCCATGCGTTATGGTCAGAATGCATATAGCTGCGTAAGTAATCCTCCATAATCCGATTCATGACTTCGTTCTGGCCATCCGTCTATGGATGGTACGCAGTGCTCATGTTGAGCTGTAGTTTCCACCTCTCTGCTAGGTACTGGTAAAACCTGGAAGTGAACCGAACATCTCTGTCAGACACTATAGTAGAGGGGAGACTGTGGTGCCTTGTCACATTTTGCACCAACAGGTCAGCTGCTCCTTCTGCAGAGAGCTCAGTGGTCGTGGCTGCGAGGCAGACCATTTTGGTTAGTCTATCGACAAACACGATGATAGCATCATGACCTCCCTGAGTTTTTGGCAGTTGAGTAATGAAGTCCATGGACAATTCAGTCCATGGCTCCTCAGGAATACCCAGAGACTGTAACAAACCTGGGGTCTTTTGATGAGAATACTTAGCCTGTTGACAAACCAGGCAAGTATCAACATTTAGTTATACTTCTCGTCTCATTCCTGGCCACCAGTAATACCGCTGGACCAAGTCCAGGGTTTTGGCTTGACCGAAGTGTCCTGCACTTAGATGGTCGTGAGCCAACTGGCAGGTCTCAGTCCGCAAACTGTTCGGTATATATACTTGCTTGCCTCGCAGCCATAGACTGTCTGCACAGCGCATTTCTTGCTGTTGTTTAATAGACTCAAGCTGGGGATCTTGACCATAAGCCTGGAGGATCCTGGAGGCGAGATTCTTTGCCTCTACCGTCTCTTTTGACATTTTCGTTTTTCCCCACTTGCGATTTACTCTTAAGCCACAAACAGCCAGTTGACTTTTCCTCCTAGCTTTCTGTTCATCAAGTGAGGGAGGAATGCGAGAGAGTGGGTCAGCCACATTCTTTCGCCTTGGGCGATATTCCCAGTCAAAGTCAAACTGTTGTAAGATTTCTGACCACCTAGCCTGTCTTTGGCTCAATTGTGGTTGTGACTTAAGGTAAGTTAATGGACAATGGTCCATTACCAGTTTGAAGTGTGTCCCCTCAAGGTAACACCTCCATAACTAGACAGCGTGGACCAAAGTGAGAGCCTCTTGGCCTGTCACACTATAGTTCAACTCCGCTGGGAGGAACTTTCTACTTGCGTAGCAGATTGGATAATTATCCTACATCAGAATCGCTCCCACAGCAGTTTGAGATGCATCTGCGATGACCTCAAAGGGTCTCTCATGGTCTGGCATCTTGAGCAATGGAGCTGTGGTCAAACCCTCCTTAATGTGCTCAAATATCGACTGATATTTTGCCATCCACTCCCACTTGCCATTTTGTTTGGTCAAGTCCGTTAAGGGAGTAGCCATTTTCGAATAGCCCTGTATGAACTTTTGAAAATAGTTTGCCAGCCCGAGGAACTGCTGTACGTGCTTCACGCACTGTGGTACAGGCCACATTCTTCACCTTCTCAATCCCTTTAGGATCTGGGCGAATTCCCTCTTGAGACACGATATGTCCCAGATAGGAGATTTCCTCCTTATTGAACTGATATTTGTGCATGCGACAATACAGTTTTTGTTGTCGTAGCACGTCTAACACCTGACCAAGGTGTTGTAGATGTTCTTCAGCGGTTTGGCTAAACACCAAAATATCGTCCAGGTAAACTAAGACATGTTTGCCAATTTGGTCACCAAATATATGATGCATCGTTTGCTGGAATATTGCAGGGGCATTAGCGAGTCCAAAAGGTAGCACCTTGAACTCGTATAAACCCAACGGCATGACAAAAGCCGTTTTGGCACAATCTGCCTTATCGATTCAAAGTTGATAATACCCTTGCTGCAAGTCTATGGCCAAAAAGATCTTGGCTCCTTGCAGTTGATCCAAAAGGGTATCTATTCGAGGGATCGGCCACTTGTTCTTAATAGTGGCTTTGTTCAGTGCTCGATAATCAATGCACATTCGGAGACTGCCATCTAGCTTTGGTACAAAGAGTACCGGGGCCCCAAAAGGGCTGTTGCTCTCTGTAATCAGACCTTTTCACAACAGGTAATCGACCTGTGATTGGATCTCGTCCATTTCTTTTGGACTGTACCGGAAAGTTGGTCGCTTTACCGGTTTGGTACCTTCCTCAAGCGGAATGGTCAAAGCAACTCCGCGATCCGGGGGAAGGCCCTTAGGGAGTTCCTCAAGAAAAACGTCCTTGTACTCCTCTAAGAGGGATGTGATTTGTGTTGGGTTTATAGTATGCAAAATGGTCTTTCGACCTGTGATGGCCAAAGGGCCTAGTGCGTCCCCCTTAGGGAGAGCGCTGACCCGGCGAACCAAAACCAAATGGAGAGGAGATCCCCAGTGGAGGCTCGGCGAGCATAACCCAACGAACACAAATGTCCCAACCGACGAGCAGGAGAAGGTTGGGGAGGGGGATTCCGTGGAGAACTGCAAAGGGTAAATTTGCGGCCATGTGAAACCAACTGGACATGTCCGCAACGATAATCAATGACACCGGCATGCTCATAGACCCAATTGTCACCAAGAATGATATCATAATCGTCAGAGAGGTCAATGACCACACAGCGGATAGTGTCCTTGTACCCTTGAATGGTCAAGGGTACGTCAACCACTCCCAAGGAGGGGAGTGAAGATCCATTGGCCAGGAGAACTTCAGTCTCTGGTGGAGAGGAGTCCACACGGGGAGGTGTGGAGAGCTCCGTGGGATCTACAATGCGACGAGTAGCTCATGCCAACTGCTGAATGCAGTTAAGGTGATGAAGTTGTCGATTTGATGCCACATGTAGCTGTTTAGGGGTTAAGCCTAACCGACGACAACATGTCAGGTTTATATAGGCCGTGCCAGTTGCCCCCGTATCGAAGAGGATAGTCGCGGGTTGATACCCTACATGACCGGTAAAGGTCAAACGAGAGTGGTCTTGAGAGACCCCGCGAATGCGGCGGCCCGCTGGCCCCTCAGGGGGTTGATAATACATATTGACCGGCCAAGGGACGCCAGGCATCTCCTTGCAAGCTGAACGATCCTCCACGGTTGGGTGAACAACCAGATACCCTTTGGGTAATGAATTAGGGTGCACATGTGGCACAACCTTGGATCGTCTAGGAAATTCTGCCATGCGGGTAAAAGAATGCATGCTCCCACTTGTTGTGGAGCTTTTGCTCTTTCAGCAAAGTAATGGTCTAAGAATGGACCAGCATTCTTAAAAGGTGGATTGATCCACACAAATTCATGAGATAATGGTTTCATTAAGAAACTCGTATCTCATGAATAATATCGCGCACACAGTGCGTTATCCCCATTAGGGTTAGAACAGGCGTCCAGTGTAAACTGGTGGGAAACCAAAGATTGAATATGTTTGAAGTGCATAGGATTCAACATGCGATCAAAATGATCCACTTCACTCTGCAGACCCTTTCGGGTTTCCTCAGGCTGTGCATTCTTTTGATGAATTTTCATCACATAATTGACAGCAATTTGCAACTGTTTCAGTTTAGGAGCTGGAACCACTGGTGCCACATTCTTTCGCACATCTGTGGGTGCTGTCAAGAGTTTAGCACTGTTCACAGTCCCCATCGTGCTGTCAAACACAATGCATGTGAATTCTTGCGCACTGTTTTCACGGGCCGATCTGGGTGCACCTGCATGGAGGGAAGCGTCCCACGTCCCGAGCAGTCGCCGTTTAAGAGGTGGCCGGCATAGAAGGGTTTAAAATATCTAAAACACCTCCCTGCCCGCTTCAGCACCTCTATCATCGTATCGCGCAATTGTGCGCGATCGGTGACCTGCTTCCCTTCCATGGGATCGCGTATATCCGCATGCGGCTCGTAGATGCGATCACCATGGGTCTGTAAACCATTCTTTGCGTCAGCACGAGAACCTTTAGGAACCATTCCCCCTCGACCTTTTGGCCTGTTGTACAACGCGGGCTTTCTCCAATTATCCACTCGCAACGCATGGTGCTTGTGAATGATCTTATTAAGGGCAAGGCGGTTACTCATATTTGATTTGCCATTTCGGCCTTCATTTTGACGTGAGCCATATGCCTTGTATTCCTGGTTATATGTTGGCCCCACTTTATACAAATGAGCTCTCAAGCTCGCATAAGTGGCCCATTGCTCATCATCCTCATTTAACAAACATTTTCTTTTTATATCTGGACGGAGTTCTGTATATAGTGCATGCAACTTGGAAAAATCATCCAGATCATTCTCACACTTGAGAAACATCTGTTCCAAGAGTTGCATGTATTTAATCATATCGGGACCCAAGGTCCCTGCCTTTGTAAAGGCTGCTATCTCAGACCGAATTTCGAAGTCTGAGCATTTATGATTATAAAGTGTCTCCATGCCATACTTAAATTGTTCCCATGGCAGTTGAAATTCTGGTTGTGAGAGCACTTCCGCATCAATGGTAACTCCCCACAAGTGACCCAATTGAGCAAGCAGGCCGTGCTTCACTGACTCCTCAAGAGTATTCAGTGCTATCCATCCCCATTGAGATCGGGGTGCCGCAGTGGTTTTGAAATACATAATGATTTTCTGCAACCACTTGGTCAAAGCTTGCTTATCATCATTCCACTTTGGGGGTTTCATACATTGAGTGTTCATCTTAGGCATGCTCACCTGAGGTTCCCTTTTGGGATGTAAATACACAGGGGCGAAGGGTACTCCCTGTGCCGCTGTCAGATACCCCTGGCCCACGTATCCGGGCCCCATGGGGTTATAATCGGCTGGCGGCGGTGGTGGCCCTTCCACAGCCATGTGCAGCCCCTCCGCGCTACTTAGGCAAACTGTTCCTGATGCTGGGGCTCAGGAGCCTGCATGTAGCTCGGCGGGTGCCCATACACTCTCTCGAACTCTCCCGACTCTTAAGGATGGGAGGATTCTCCATATGTTTGTAGTGGGGTCACCTGCTATCTTGGGGCTGCTGCCGCCTATTGTACCCTTTCGGGCTGCTGTACCCTTTCGGGCTGATATACCCTTTTGGGCTGCTGATACTGAGATGCCACTGGTGGCTGCGGGTAGTGTGGCGCCTGGTAGGCCGCCGGGTCTTGACCGAAGGGAGACATCTCCTGCAGTCTTTGAATTTTCTGCTGTGTAATATGCAGCGGAGGCTGCGCTCCCCTTGGCCCAGTCTGGCCCTTTGTAAAGGGCGTCGCCGGGCGTCTTGGCGCCATCACTGGCTGAGTCACTAGATGAACCAGCGCTGAGGGGCCAGCCGGCATTGAGGGCCCAGCTGGTACCCGCACAGTCCCCTCTTCTGGGACTCTTCGGCCAGTTCGTTGGACGGCCTGCCACTCCGTGGCCACATCTTGGCCCTCAGGCACGTAGATGCCCAACACTGTCTACTGCGCATCGAACAAACCATGCAACTTGGTTGGGATGCGCTGCAGGGCGTCCAGTGGGACTTCAGCCCAATACGGGGCCTGACCTCCGCTCGGATGGTAGTACCCTTTATAGTACACACCACCAAAAGGATCATTAAAAGCCCCCGAACGTGTCCCAGAACCCATGGGCATCCTGTATCATAGGTGCATGAACCATGGGAGTGGGTCCCCTGGACATCTCACATGGCCCTTTGGCTCGTCCATATTCCATCTCATGTTGCTGTGCCCTACACTGCTGGTATCCTGGACCAGGCTTCCCAGGCCGGTACACAATTCCCCATGGTTCTGGTCCAGAACTGCTCTCCCCAAGGAGAGGTCCTTTGGGTTGTTGGCCAGTACGCCAGGATTCCTGAAACTACAAGAACTTGGCATAGTCCTCTTCACCCATCACAGCCAGCAGACGAGCGGTCTTATTCGCTTCATCCCTTGCCTTTTCCATGGCTGATTCTTACCTTTGCACAGCAGCATACACTTCCCTCCTCTCTAAAGGGATAGGTTTGGCCGGAGTGCCTGCTGATCCGAGATACACAACTTCGTCATTACCAACAGAATCTCCAATTTCTGCATGTGTACGCAAGTGTGTACTCTCAACAGGATTCAAGGGAGGCACTGCATCAGTAATGTTACTTGGAACTGGTGTCTGAGTTCCTTGGGATTCCTCCCTTGCCTTTACAGGTTGTTTCTTTGCCTTTTTAGGCTGTTTCTTCTCCTTCGAAGGCTTCGCCTCCTACACCGGGGGCTTCGCCTTCTCCGGTACTCTTGCCTCCTTAGCCAGGGGCGATGCCTTTTCAGGCTGCTTCATACTGAATCGAGCAGGGTGGGTGACACCACTGTCGCTTCCACTCGTTTTGTCCGCCTATCTGGCCGCCTGTCGCAGTTGATCTCTTTCAAGCTCAGCAAAAACTTGAGCTTGTCTTACCGGATCTAGCTCATCAGGCACTGGCTTAGCCGTGAGGCGTTGCGCCTTTTGGCTGCCTCCTACGGAGAAGAACCGCCTGATCTCAGCCTCACGCTGGTGTCTACGAGCTTTCTCATGCTCGTATTTCTCAAGGTTCAACTTCCGATCCCTCTCTCGTTGTAAAGCCTTTTGCTCTCTGCGCTGGCTGGCTCTCCAAGCTTTTCGCTCATCCAACTTCTTCGCACAGGTATACCAATCTCGATTTTGAATATGTTGTCTCTCTTTTTCTAATCTATGCACTTGCGCCCGCGTCGACATATCGCCCGGCAACGGGGAAGCGTATAATGAAAACGACAATTCGGAGATCTCCTCCCACCGTTCATGGGGATCATTGGGATCCGGTCTTTCCGGACTTCCCTCGCTTAAGTCCCAAGGCTCGGGAATATGCCTGAGTGCGAAGGCCATCTTTTCCGGCTAATTTGGGTCTTCTTTGGTAATCTGATCAGCCATTCTAGGACCATACCACCTCTGGATCCTTATCAACCTCGCGGTGGTTAACCTTTTCCCAAACCGCTCAGTGGCCATTTGCCAGCCTTCATCCAGATCGTCGATGCGATCGCTGTGGAATTTAGTCCACTTAGCTCGGCATGGGGGCTGCCGGCTATACGGTTCTCCAGTGTCTGGAATAAATTCCAGCACTCTGCAACTCTCTCTTGATCCCCACTCCGGTAATGCGGGTCTCCGGGGACTCCATTCTTGACCTTTCGGCCTGTCTGGACTTGGTCCACATATAGCACGAGCGCTTTCTGTGAGCGACTCGTCACTACTCTTTTCCGGTTCACTAGGTGTCCTTAAGTGTACCTGTGACCTGACCCGCTGCTCAGGGGTCCTGGCCTTTTGGCCTACGATCTCTCCCACTAGCTCACCTGGCGACTAGAGGTGGCCCCATCTGTCCGTCCCCAACAGAATTTGTTTGGCTCCGTTAAAATTCTGTACAATCAACAGAATTTATGAGGGAGCCACAGAGAAAAAAAGCGTTTTACAGAAACAGGTAGGGCCATACTGACGTCAGCATAGACAACTACAGAAATCCACACAGCCTTACAGAATGAAACCAAGTGTTACAGAATTCGTGCCGCCGTCTACGGATGATAGGCACCCGCAACAGAACCGCTGACCGGACCACAAAGATCGACAGAATTCCATAAAAAATCGATGGCAATCGCTGCCAGGAAGGGCCCGCACTTATGATTTATAGTATGCTGTGATGATGTGTTCTGTGTGTGTGCTACCTCCAGCCAAGTACCGGCAGCGATCGCTGCTGGGAAGGGCCCGCACTTATGATTTATAGTACGCCGTGATAATGTGTTCTGTGTGTGTGTGCTGCCTCCAGCCAAGTACTGGCAGCGATCGCTGCCGGGAAGGGCCCGCACTTATGATTTATAGTACGCCGTGATAATGTGTTCTGTGTGTGTGCTGCCTCCAGCCAAGTACTGGCAACGATCGCTGCCGGGAAGGGCCCGCACTTATGATTTATAGTATGCCGGGATGATGTGTTCTGTGTGTGTGCTGCCTCCAGCCAAGTACTGGCAGCGATCGCTGCCGGGAAGGGCCCGCACTTATGATTTATAGTATGCCGGGATGATGTGTTCTGTGTGTGTGCTGCCTCCAGCCAAGTACCGGCAGCGATCGCTGCTGGGAAGGGCCAGCACTTATGATTTATAGTACGCCGTGATAATGTGTTCTGTGTGTGTGCTGCCTCCAGCCAAATACTGGCAGCGATTCGATACGCCTCTATTCGCGACAAGCTTCCAGAATCTCAAAGTCCATGACGGATGGCAACGGAATGCCAGGAAAGGCAACGGAAAAAAACATCTTTACAGAAATTGGTGGCTGCAAACACCCCCTTGACGGACAGCTCCAGAGCCAAAAAACTGGAAGCTGACGTGGCATGAACGGCTACAGAAAACCGGCCCCGGCAAAACAACAGAAAAGTGACGGACGGATTTCTTGTCTTGAAAAAAAATACGGACAGAAAATAACAGAAGAAAAGCTGAGCGGCCACGTCTACTAGTGACGGGCTCTTCCGTTTAGTCCGGTGTTTGCCAACGGTTTGCCAGTCGCCCTCTGCTTTTGGAATCATCGGCATGGGGGCTACTGTCGGATTGGGGGCCTTTTCGGGCTGTTTCGCCTGCAGCGAGACTTTCTCTTCTGCCTCGCGTGCCCGTATTTTCTGCTTCAGCAGGCGGTCGCTCAATGTGGCCGCTTGCTGCTCGGTGGATGCCTTGGCCTCGTCAGCCTGGCGGCTCTACTTCTTGGCCTTCCTCAACGCGACCTCGTGCCGCCTGGCCTCCTTTTGGGCCATCGCCGCCGCAATTTCCAGCGAGGCAATTTTTTCGGCGGTTTCTCTGTCCCCCGTCTCTCGGGCCCGTGTAGCCGCCGCTTCCGCCATTTTCTCAAGAAGCTCCATGATGCCGGGCACCTGCAACAGGGCGGCCATCATGCCCGGCTCTGCCGCTTCCTCTTCTGGAGCTTCCTCTACCTTGGCCATCTATTGGTCGGGCTCCTCTGGTGCAGCTCGACCCGACGATGTGCCGGCAGTGCCCTTTCGGACTTCCTCCATCTCCTGGCCCTGTCGGGCTGTGACATCCTCACCGGTCGAACTTGCCGGTGTCCCCTGTCGGGGTGTTTCTTCACCCGAGGATTCGGGTGTGCCCTGTCGGGCTGCGGGGTCCGTTTCCTCAGCCTCCATAGAGGAGGCCGGGGAAGAAGCCCGGTTCCTCGTGCTCGCTCTCGCGCCCAGGCAAAGACGTGGTAGCCACCCACAAGTGGCTCCGGGACCAAATGATACAAAAAGGTTGTGGGTGTGGGGCTCCTGCCCTCTTTGAGCTGCGGACCCGCCTCGCCGGGCACCTAGGTCCTTACGGGGACCTAGGCGGGACCACCCCTTCCTACTCCCATACCCTAATAACTAGAATGGTTACCATGGGTTGAGGAATAGTTATCATATCTTGGGCAGGGCGTCCCCCACACCAAGGGCCATTAGTAAGGCGTCCCCTACATCAGGCCGGTGCGCGTAACAAAATGGGGGCGCCCAGTGCATTCGGGTCGGATGATGTATTCGGGCATAGGTCATAGCATTATTTCATCTTTTCTGCTTTCAAGATGAACACGAGTGTACATCCGACATAGTGATGGGAGAGACCTGACTTGGAGATTTTTGAGATGAGCAGCTGTTGCAGTGATACTGAAGAGGTCAATAGCAAGAAGGTCAATTGATTTTCTTGTATCCCAAAATTCCACAGAGGGATTAGACAGATGGCCATTGGAATATACCTGAGGTGATGCTAGCTTGGCAGTTAGGTCAACCATTGGGTAGTAGAGGTGGCCACACTCGGGTGCCGTCCAGTCCGTTAAGTCCGGTCCGTAAAACTGAGTGTGATATTCGTCCGGTAATATCCGGTTCGCTATTTGCCGTACTGCCGTCCGCAGAATCCGGCTCTCAACTTTTCTTCACCGTTATTCGCCATTAAGTTAATGGATGACGTGTGCGGCGTCCGGTCCGCAACAAAATATCTGTTGATTAATAATTTTGGTCCGTTATTACCCATAGGTACTTGCTTTCCAGCCACGGCAAGGTCAAGGCGAAGTTGCCAAGGGGTTTCCATTTTGCAGCAACTCGAATTATGTTGGTTGCATGTTTGATAAATTTGTGTGGGCGTCTTCCAGGTCATGTATTCTGCGGTTTGTAATACATGGAGTGATTTGGAGAATTGAACAACACACAAGCCGTGTGTAAAGTTCCAGTGTATGCATGCAATCCTGCACCACTTGCTACGGCTAGTACTGCTGCGTAGTACGCAGTGCATACCACACTCCCATTGCAAGTCTTCCCGGCCATTCCAGCAAGGGTTCGGCATAGTTGTAATACCAAACGCGGACACACACACACCCACATCACCTGAGGCAGGTGGCAAAGAGGGTTCACCTCTGAACACAGTTGAGCCACTCAACATACTTGGGAATGGGTGATACGTATCACATATAACGATGGGTTGCTGCGGCGGTACTCCACAGTTTCCATGCTAGGGCAGCGAGTGTAAAGCCCATCCACCAATTGCACTATTCGACTGGACACATTTCTCACAGAAAATCTCTTCTATCTATATGATACCCTAAGTTCATCCACCATTCCAACATAGTACGTCGAAGTTCAATAGTTCAACATACATGAAAACGGGCAATGAATAGTACGAGTCGTGATTTGTTATCTACCATCTCTGCCTATCGCACCCTCGCTGCGGCGGTACTCCAGAAGTTTCCACGCCAGGGCAGCGACTGTAAAGTCTATCCACCAATCGCAGTACTTGTTGGGACACATTTCTTGAATAAAATTTTCTTCTATCTATATGATACCCAAAGTTCATCCACCACTCCAACATAGTGTGTTCAATGTGTGCACTTGAACACAGGACAACGGAATATTACAGGTCATGATATCTTATCTTCTATCTCTATGGTACCGCACCCTTGTTGTGGCGGTACTCCACAGTTTCCACGCCGGGGCAACGAGGGTGGTCACCGGTGGTGATCCAAACTTTGGAATCCGAAGTCACTACTTCCCTCCCTTCCCTCCCTTCCCTCCCTTCCCTCCCTTCCCTCCCTTCCCTCCCTTCCCTCCCTTCCCTCCCTTCCCTCCCTTCCCTCCCTTCACTCCCTTCCCTCCCTTCCCTCCCTTCCCTCCCTTCCCTCCCTTCCCTCCCTTCCCTCCCTTCCCTCCCTTCCCTCCCTTCCCTCCCTTCCCTGCCTTCCCCCTCTTCTTGCGTCGATGCGCTAGCTTCTACTGCGACCATCCACTCTCTGCCATCTGCCACCCTAGCAAGCTCAAATGATCCACGTTCTCGGGCTTGAGAACCATGCGCTTGGCCGTCACAATTAGACCAGCCTTCGAAAATGAGCGTTCACTACTGGCACTGGAGGCCTGCAACACAACCAAAAATACTCAGTACTTCTCAGCCTGTGAACTTTATAAGGGCTCTGTGGCATATATGCATAGCTAGTTGGCATCACAATAAAACCAAACTTGGAAAATAAGCATTCACTGCTGGCGTGGTGGCATCTAAGCAAAGAAAGGCGTTGGGTATTGCAGGGCATGCAACACACCCTGTACAATGCACGGCCACATAAAGGGAACGAATTGCTAAGGTTCCCCAGCCAGGGGATGACGGGTACTGCCACAAAATTGTGGTGACACGTAAGGAAAAAAAGGCGATGGGTATTGCAGCGACACATAACGCACCCTGTACAGTGTGCAGCCAAATAAAAGTAACAAAGTGGTAAGATTTCCCTAGCCAGGTGGCGGCGGGTACTGCCAAATAATGTTGGTGGCATCTAAGCAAAGACGATGGGTATTGCAGCGACAAGTGGTGCACCTTGTGCAATGCATGGCCACATGGAAGGAACGAAGTGCCAAAGTTTCCCCAGCCATGTGACAGCGGGTACTGCCACCAACCACAGCACACAGCCACAATAGGCGGCACTCAAGCTTGCTGCACAGAGGTACACGTCCACCGCACCTACACGTCCATCGTGTTCAAGGCGCCCCTGCCTGCTTTCCGTTTCAGCATTGGTAGCGCCTGAGGACTCTGCAAATACAGTAACACAGGTGGTGAGGGTCGCAGGCAAAATCCCGGAGTGAATCAATCCCCGGCCATGATCTTCCCACCCGGCCATGTGCCACCAGGTTTCCAAAGTCCACACATAATCTGCCGCTCCCCGGGGAGAATTTCCCAGTAAAGCATGCGGCCCGAAGCAGAAGCCCACACTATGCCCATGTATCACTCACCGGATTGAATCCGCCGATACCCAGGTTTTCAAAGTCCACAGATAATCCGAGAACCCCCCCTTTTCAACACCCTCCATAGCACGGAATTCCCCGCCAGAGCAGGCGGTACTGAGGGCGTTGCCCTGGCCATGGGGCGCCATGAAGCGGGACACCGCGGTATGCTTATGCATCACTCGGCGGCTTGAATCCGGCCACGCATAGGTTTCCAGTCCACAAGTAATCTGAGTTTCCCCAGCACCCCACTCGGCCCAGAATTTCCTGCCACAGCAGGCGGTACTGAGGATATTGCCCTGGCCACAAAGCAGGATAGCGCGCTATGCCTGTGCATCACTGGCGGATTGAATCCGGCCACACATAGGTTTTCGGCCAACAGATCATCCAAGACCCCCCCCCAACACCCCCCACAGCCCGGAATTTCCTGCCACAGCAGGCGGTACTGAGGGCATTGCCCTGGCCACAAAACAGGATAGCGCGCTATGCCTGTGCATCACCGGCGGATTGAATCCGGCCACACACAGGTTTTCAGCCAACAGATAATCCGACACCCCCCTTCCCCCACGCGGCCCGGCATTTCCCACCATGGCGGTAGTACTAATGGCGTCCCCTTGCCTTGCCTGTGCTGCGGCTTGCCTTGCCTGTGCCGCGGTATGCCTCACCTGGTGGGTCCATGACCCAAGCGTGGGGCGGCAGGCGTTGGAGACGGCGGATGGCAACAGGAGGGCAACAAAATATGTGTGCAGTCACAGCCAACGTCCGCTGTATGTGGACCCTGGCTGAGCCACGCTGGCAATCAACCCGATCCCCAGATTTGGAAATTAGTACTTACTGCCTGGGCTCTGCTGTCATCCGCTGATTCGGTACACACGTCCGCTGTCATCCGCTAGATTAGCAGATGGGGTACATGGCTTCCGGTCCATAAGAGAATATCCGTTAACACCCAAGCGGAATCCGCA
>CAJHUC010002899.1:0-15155 GCA_905146915.1 Ostreobium quekettii
GAAATAAAAGGAGCAAACTGGGAAGGCTTCCCCAGGCAGCTGATGCCAGGTACTGCCACATATTGGTAGTGGCATCTAAGCAAAAAAAGGCGTTGGGTATTGCAAGACATGCAACACACCCTGTGCAATGCACGGCCACATAAAGGGAACGAATTGCTGAGGTTCCCCAGCCAGGGGACGACGGGTACTACCACAAAATGGTGGTGACACGTAAGGAAAAAAAAGGCGATGGGTATTGCAGCGACACATAACGCACCTTGTACTGTGTGCAGCCAAATAAAAGTAACAAAGTGGTAAGATTTCCCTAGCCAGGTGGCGGCGGGTACTGCCAAATAATGCTGGTGGCATCTAAGCAAAGACGATGGGTATTGCAGCGACAAGTGGTGCACCCTGTGCAATGCATGGCCACATGGAAGGAACGAACTGCCAAGGTTTCCCCAGCCATGTGACGGCGGGTACTGCCACCAACCACAGCACACAACCACAATAGGCGGCACTCAGGCTTGCTGCACAGAGGTACACGTCCACCGCACCTACATGTCCATCGTGTTCAAGGCGCCCCTGCCTGCTTTCCGTTTCAGCATTGGTAGCGCCTGAGGACTCTGCGAATATAGTAACACAGGTGGTGAGGGTCGCAGGCAAAATCCCGGAGTGAAGTCAGTCCCCGGCCATGATCTTCCCACCCAGCCATGTGCCACCAGGTTGGTGGCCATGTAGCACCCCCCACGGCCCGGAATTTCCTGCCACAACAGGCGGTACTGAGGGCATTGCCCTGGCCACAAAGCAGGATAGCGCGCTGTGCCTGTGCATCACCGGCGGATGGCATCCGGCCACACATAGGTTTTCGGCCAACAGATCATCCGAGAACCCCCCCCAACACCCCCCACGGCCCGGAATTTCCCACCACAGCAGGCGGTACTGAGGGCATTGCCCTCGCCACAAAACACGATTACGCGCTATGCCTGCGCATCACCGGCAGATTGCATCCGGCCACACATAGGTTTTCGGCCAACAGATCATCCGAGACCCCCCCCAACACCCCCCACGGCCCGGAATTTCCCGCCACAGCAGGCGGTATTGAGGGCATTGCCCTCACCACAAAACAAGATAGCGCGCTATGCCTGTGCATCACCGGCGGATTGAATCCGGCCACACACAGGTTTTCAGCCAACAGATCATCCGAGACCCCCCTTCCCCCGTGCGGCCCGGCATTTCCCGCCATGGCGGCGGTACTAATGGCGTCCCCTTGCCTTGCCTGTGCTGCGGCTTGCCTTGCCTGTGCCGCGGTATGCCTCACCTGGTGGGTCCATGACCCAAGCGTGGGGCGGCAGGGGTTGGAGACGGCGGATGGCAACAGGAGGGCAACAAAATATGTGTGCAGTCACAGCCAACGTCCGCTGTATGTGGACCCTGGCTGAGCCACGCTGGCAATCAACCCGATCTGCAGATTCCGAAATCAGTACTTACTGCATGGGCTCTGCTGTCATCCGCTGATTCGGTACACACGTCCGCTGTCATCCGCTAGATTAGCGGATGGGGTACGTGGCTTCCGGTCCGTAAGAGAATATCCGTTAACACCCAAGCGGAATCCGCAGAGTCCGCTGATTGGGGCCAGCCGTCCGCTGCCATCCATGCCACGTCAGCAACAGAGAGGGCGTGGTCCGCTAAATTAAAGGATATTAGCGGACGGCAGCCCCCGTCCGCTATTAACGGATCCGGGTGGCCACCTCTAGACTCCACTCCCTGGGGTGCTTTGTCTGCCGGTGCTTTCTCAAGCTACTTGAATGCCTCGGCCTGCACCGCTGGGTCCAACTCGTCTGCCAAGTTGATGGACTTAACATGCTACACCTTTTGGCTGCCGCCTGCATGAAGAAAACATTGGACTTCAGCCCGACGTTGGCGTTTCCTTGCTCGCTTCTGTTCATACTTTTTAGGATTCAAGTGCTTGTCCTGTTCATGTCAATGAGCTTTCTGCTCCCTACGACAACGGTCTCTATGAGCTTTCCACTCATCGAGCTACTGAGCATGAGCAAACCGCTCCTGGTTACGAGCATGCCTTCGTGCCTTGTCCATACGATGCACCTGCACCCTTTTCAACATAACCCCCGGCTAGGGGGAGGCGCATGAAGAAAAAGAAAGTTCCAGAATTTCCTCCGATCACTAATGAGGGTCATTCGGAACCGGCCTCTCAGGGCTGCCATCACTAAGATCCCAAGGCTCGGGGATGTGTCTGAGCGCAAAGACCATTTTTTCTGGCCAGTTGGGATCGTCCTTGGCAATTTGTTTTGCCATGATGGGACCATACCACCGTTGAATTTTAATTAGCTTTGCAGTGGTGAGGCGCATGCCAAACCTTTCCGAGGCCATTTTTCAGCCTTCGTCAAGGTCTTTGAGCCGGTCTGAATGGAACGTTGTCCAAAGGGCTCTGCGCCTTTGTGGTTTGTTGTAATGCTCAATGGGACCCGACTCGAATTCCAACACTCGAGTGTTCTCCCCGGGACCCCATTCTAGCAACGTTAGCCTGCTTAGGCTCGGGTCACAAACTCTATGAGCACTCTCCATCAAGGACTCCGCTGAGCTACTCATTGTCACTAGGTGTCCTTGGGCGCACCTCTGATCTGACCCGAGAAGTTGCGATCTTGGCCAATGGGCCTGTGATACTGGCCGATGGGCCTGCTGCCTTGCCTTTTCTAGGCTGCTGATATTCCTCACCTGGCGAGGGGCTCTGACACTTCATTTATCTATGGCCGGGTTCTTGCCACTCCCCAGACGCTTCTGGAATGGTTGGCATCGTTGGCCCAGTCGGATTGGGGGCCCTCTCGGGCTGCTTGGTTTGCTGGGTGGCTTTCTCCTCCGCCTCGCACGCCTGCTCTTTCTACTTCAGCAACTTGTCACTCAAGGATGATACTTGCTCTTGAGCCAAAGCCTTAGTGGCTTCCGCTTCTTTGCTCTACTCCTTGGCCTTTTTCAATGCTACTTACTGCCGACGTGCCTCTTTCTGCGCAGAGGCCGCGGCAATCTGCACCTTCGCAATCTGGGCCGCTGTGTCCTGGTCGCATGCTTCTTGTGATCTGGCAGCTACCATGGCTGCCATCTTTTCCAGAAGCTTCATCATATAGAAATGCTTCTATAGTTCCCGATGCCACCGGTGCTTTGGTGGGAACTTCCCTTGCTTCCGCCATTTGCTGATCCTACTCCCCAGTCTCGCCTTGGGTAGCAGAGGGTTTAGCAATGTCCTCTCAGCCTATCTCCTCTGCAACAGCCCCAATTCCCTCACGGGATGCGTTACCCTCGTTGACACTCTCTTTAGGTGCCACGGGCTCGCCCTGTGCCCCATCTTGGGGTGTGCTGTCAAACTCATCCATGGCTGTGCCCTCTCGGGTTGCATCGGACTCCTCAACCTCCATTGCGGAGGCTGGGGAAGGAGTCGTGTGATGTTGTCCCAGCCTTCGCGCCCAGTCGAAGCGGGTAGGCCATCCCCAAGTGGCTCCGAAACCAAATGATACAAGATCCTTGGTGGTATGGGGCGCCTGCCCTCTTTAAGCCACAAACCCGCCTCGCCGAGCACCTAGGTCCTCACAAGGACCTAGGCGGGACCACCCCGACCTACTCCCATATTGTATAATAGTATTTAGGGGTAGTGTTGTTTGGAGAGGTTGTTACCATATCTTGGGCAGGGCGTCCCCCATGCCAAGAGAACATGAGTAGGGCGTCCCCCACATCAGCCCAATGTGCGTAATAGAGGGGCCCCTCGTGTAGGAGGAGGCCGCAGATTTCTTAGCCGGTGCAGCTGCCGGCGAGCGAGTGGCGACGCGGGTGAGGGAGGCAGGAGCCGGGGGTGTGGCCCCAGGCGGGGGTTGGTCCAACGAGCTGGGATTATCACGTGGGCGCGGGGTGACTTGATGGGTTGAAGTAATGTACTATAAAAAAGTGAACGGAAGGGTCGTGGGGTGGTATTGGGGATGGACAGCCACACATGAAGGGGCAAGTTTCTTTTTTGATGCCTCTGTTGATTGGACCATGCGGGAAGGAAAAGGGGTGGTTGGTGGCAGTGTTGGTCTGTCTGTTTTTCCTTGCCATGGGTGTGTGTTGATGCCGAACGATCTGTAAGCCCCAACGAGGGCCCTTTGCCACCTACGCAGCTTGGCTGTGTAGTCACCGGATGGGTGACGCGGTGACGCAACAAGCCGACTACTGTCCACGTACAGGCGCACGGGCAGTGCCGAGGTTCGGTGTGTGCAGAACTACATCGTGTCATGTTGTCCTTGCAGTGCTTGTGTGTGTGAGCTTGGGAGTGAGTGTGCATGTGTGTGTGTGTGTGAAGGTGTGGGCAACTGTGTTTCCTCTCTTGATTGTGTTTCCTTGCTGTTTGTGGCCACTTGGTGAACAAACCCATGGAGCATCAGTACTGATCTAGTGAGCATCTGGCTGGGAATCTGCAGCCATCTGTCTTCAACTTTGTGATTTCTTGCAAAGTGGTTTCTTACTAGCACTATTCTTGTTGGATATGACCTGTGGGTGAGGAAAGTGGCCAAACATTCGGCTGAATATGGGCAGCTTGTTGTTCTGAGGCTCTATGCACTATTTTGCATAAGTGCATGAAGTGACCAAGTAAGAGTAAACTAGTGACCCATAACACCTGGAACTTGTAGTGAACTTGTGTCCTTGGTTAACTAGAACCTGACTATCAAGTCATGAAGGGTGTTCCAAATGTGAATGTAACTCTCACTGGCTGTGGTATGCAATCTAAGTGAGTTTCTTCGGAACCTGCCTGACAGCGTTGAAAGTTGTCCTGATAGTGAGAGTTGCATGCACCCTCTCGGCCCTGCGGCTGGAAAATCACCAGCCATAATCTCCACGGTTATTGAAACATCACAGAACATTATCACTCATCCCTGCCAGCTGGCTCAGCCATTAAACGAAATGGCTAGGCAGCGTCAAACATTTGCTGAGGTTCCATAGGGCAGGGTTTGGCGGCATGTGTTCATGGCATTGGTGCCATTAAATGCACCTCGGATCGCTTTCACACTGTCGGCAAAGCTTGCCCGAGTTTGACGCAGGGCATGTTGGCTCTTCCTGGCGTTGTCGTGGCTTTCTTAACTCCCGTTGTGGCTGTCCAAGCATGTCTCAGTGTGGGCGCAACGATGAACACAAGCGCAGAAGCAGCAAGAGGAACTGCACTCTGACAAGCGGGCCATTGGCAGATTGGTGCAGGCGTGCCGGCACAGGTGGCTTAAGCGGCTGCAACAGACGACTTCCAGAGAGAGCTTTGATGCTGCTCTTTCGACGCTTCCATAATGAGGAAAGTGGCCCCAGCTAACCACCCTTTTGTGTATGTACGAGCATCAGTTACAATATAGTGGTCAGACAAGCCCAATCCAGCAAACGTTGTGGCCTCCACATTCATTCAAACCCCTGCTGCATCTTCCAATCATTGGCCTCTATTGGGGCGTGAACTTGGTGGAGATGTTGAACCCGTTGACATTGTATGGGTCAGACACGTGCGCCACCCAGTTCTCCACAGGACCCTTGCCGGTGCAGATCGCCTGGGCGTAGAAACCGAACATGGCGAACATGGCCAGCCGTCCATTCTTGATCTCCTTGACCTTCAGCTCTGCAAAGGTGTCAGGGTCGTCCGCAAGGCCCAAGGGGTCGAAGTAGTCGCCACCAGGGTAGTTCCTGTCCAGGCCTTCCCCAGCCGGGCCGCCATTCACCCGGTACCCCTCACAGGTGCCCATCAGCAAAACCTGGGCACACAAGTGACGGCTGTCAGAACCCACTCAACCTGTCTTAACCATATCCAGGTCGCTGTGCCACAAAAGCTGGCCCACAACAGAGGCAGCTTGCCTACTTGGATGGGGCAGCCACTCAGCTGAAGAGGAATCAAACACCGCATTCATTGGTCTCTATTTGACGAGGGGGAATAGCAGTCCATTCAACACAGCCTTGCTGCTGGCAACGGCCTGTTGCTCTTGGCTCCAGCAAGAGCAGCAAATTGATAAACAGCTGCATTCATACAACGTTCATGTTGATGTACTAATTACTACACACAGCAACAATAATGGAGCTGGTTTCTCCCTGTGCCATGCTCCAATACATACCTGGCATCCCACGATCGCCAGTGCCGACTGAGCATGCACGAGGCTGGAGTTGCCCAAGTAGTTGAGTCCGTCAGTGGCAAAGATCTGCGACCCAGCCTTGAACCACACGGCGTCCCCGAAGTCTACCCCTCCATACTTGGAGAGAATCTCTGGAGTGAGGCAGCCAACAACGCCAAGCATGGCCCATCGGGCGTGCTGCAGCTCAGTCTCCCTGTATTTCTTGAACGTCTCAGGGTCTGCAGACAACCGCATTGTGTCCCAGCCATAGTCGCCTGGAAACTCTCCATTGAGGTATTTTGGGGGGGGTGGGGACAGGGGTCCAAGCCACAGCGGCCTGTTGGGGCCATACCAGGGGCTGGATGTGCCGCCCTTCACTGTACGCCTCATCACGGTGGCCATTTTCTGCACAGCAGCATCGCAACTGACGTTCAAGCAGTGGCAGGATAGCAAGGGGTCAATTCCGCTCCGTTGTATCCACCGGGTGCCGACTGGCAGCACCACAGTAGCCCCTCGCAAATGGTATGCTGATCGTGGGGCTGCAATGCCAATATTCCTTGTGGCAACTGCGGCCAAACCGGCGGCAACCTCACATGGTAGCGTTTTGGGGTCGGACATCTCTTCTTCCACAAAAAGCAAGAGGCGCACTGGACGAATCGGGTGCTGTTGCGCCCAGGAACCCAAGTCGGAATGGGAAAGCAGCAGGAGACCAGGATGCACGACAAATTCAGACCGATCCCATAACCCAAACGCGAAATGTGGCGCAAAATGAAAGCAGCCGACGCCGCAAATGTGCACCAGGACCCGAGGGCGATCCACCAACTGAGCGTTCAACAAGGCCAAGGCCCTGCGACACACGGGGCAGCGCGTCGCATGTCTTTGCAAACGAGCAAAAAGCGATTTTCTCTCCTCGACAATGCGCTGCAGGCCGACGTCGCACGAGCGAACGGTAAGGACCGACCGCCAAGGGCACAAACGCAGCCAACTGCCATCATTCAGGGTCGCGGACTAACGCATGTTGGCCATCACTGTCGCCACAATGAACAGCGCCCAAGCCAGCCAAGCGATCGTCGCGACAGACCAGTGCACCTTGCGGACGTGTGTATTTCAAACGTGCGCGACGTTTGAAATTTCCCAGTCCACACACGTCGACGATCGCTGTCGCTGCGACGCCGCGCAGGCGAACACACCTGGCCCCCCGTGGTTCCCTGCGTCTTGGCCATCAGGCCAGTGGCATTGCCCAAGAAGGAGCTCGCCATGGCTGACGCGCGCACAGACGACCGGGCAGGTGGCTCAAGGGGGAGGCGGGGGAGGGCAGGGGCGCGTGCCTGCGAGTCCAAGGCGGGGCTGGAAGCAATCTTCCAGGTATGGGATCTCTCCCCATCTCCCGGGGCGCGATCTGTGGTCCTTCCGCACACAGCCCTGTCGCCGACGTTCTAGAGTGTCATATCGCTGACGAAGGCAGGCAGGATCAAGGTGGCGATCCCTGAACGGGGATCATGCGCTCTAGTCCACGGCAACGGTTTACAGCCGAGGCCATGGGTGGACAGGAATTCTGTCCCTTATAAGCAATACAATTATATTCAATCCGTTCATCAACATCCTTAATGCAGCTCCTAGTGCCTCATCACCTCTTCATGCATTCAGTTGTTAATACTACTCAATCAGTCCTAGTTACAACATTGCAACAAATGACCAGCACAGCAGAATCGCATCGTCGAGGCATGGTGGTGACGAAGCGCTGAGGGGTGACGACCCCTGATTGGGGAACGTGGGCTCGAGCACACGACAGCGGTTTACAGCCGGGCAACGGGAGAACAGGAGTTCTGTCCTTTACATCCAGTCCGCTCATCAATGTCCCTAACTCAATTCCTACAGCCGCAGCACATCTTATGCGTCCAGCTGTTGATAATACTCCATCAGTTGTGGTTACAACAGTGGGAGGAACGGTGGTGGACTGATGAACCGAGGCCCAAACGAGCCCCTTCCTGATTTGTTGTGACTGCGGTGCAATCACGTGAGCCCCTCATCGTCTACCGGCGGTGCCCTTCTTAGCACCCATTTGAGCGGTATTCGTGCAAAAACTAAAAGATATATCAACTGTATGGTGCCTTCCTGACCGTTCCAACAGTCGAGTTCCCGCACAGACATGATCAGCTCACCTGCTGGTCTCACATACGCGCTATGTACAGTTACATGATGTGATATTCTGAAAGCACGGCTTGGCACAGAGGAACTCTACTGGAAATTAAGGTTGTCACAGCTCCACTGTATGAAACAATGTCACTGTGGTCAGTCATCTGAGCACAAGCGCACGTGCACATGCACTCTCTGAAGCAAGAAACGCAGAGACCCTTTGCAGAAGACACAAGCACCCAGGTAACACAATTGGAAGAATTTTGAGAACTTACACAATTACTTCGCACCATATTTAGAGGTTTCATTTGCTCCCTGTCTTCAACTTCGCACCATCCATCGTGCTAAACGCTCAAGTGAGGTATGCAAAAGTTGCACCGAATCTCACATGCACATGGCTGCCAACCACCAGCTGCACGGCTGCCTCCCTTCCCCTCCCCTCACCACCAGGCGCCATGGTCTCTCCTGCATGCGCTCAGCATGACCGGGGTGTAACAATGCTAGTTGTTTCTTTCCAAAACATTCTCACAGCATACACAAAGCCGAATGGATTCAGTGGTGTTCCACCCGTCGCCTCCCATTCCACGGTGCCTGCTGGGCCTATCCTCGCGAAAGCATGTCACATCAGCGAAGCATAGCCTGCAACTACACACTGACAGCATTGGGTCGTGGAGCAAACCCAGAAGTCAATCAGCTAGCAAAAGAAGAAATGTCACCCGGACAACCTGCACGCTACGCATTATCCTACACCTCTCCCCCATCATCCCACACAATACACAGAAAATGAAGGACGTTTCACAGACAGGACCCAAAATCTGTGAAAAAAAATGCCCTGTGCCACGGTCCGCCCAATGATCGGCCATTTGAGGCCTGGCACAGGGCCTCAACATGCACAGCCATTTTGACTTCTTGTGGTCGCGGACACGCATCCCCGGATGCTTCCTGCAATATTCCTTTATTATTAACATGCAAGCTGCATGCCAGGAGGCAAAACAACCCTCTGTCCGTTAAAGGCTACGCAGTTGATATCAATGTTCGGTGCCTCATGATCGTCACCCCATTGGCTCATCAGATCCTCTTGGTTTATGAGCTTGACGCACACAACATTGGCAGCAACTCGCTGCTTCAACCACACATCAAGCCTGAGCCAACAGAAACGCATCAGTCAGTGCATTGTGTGCCTGTTCATGAAGTGGACACACCAAGGTCAGACCTCCAACCGCAGTCAGTCTGCAGGTGCGCCCACACAGGGGGTACCACTTGTGGAGTCCAACTGATCAAGTCCAGCTGTCTGGAACTTCTGTTAGCGCCAACTGTAGGTTCCTGAGCTTGAAAATGCATCTTTTTGTGCATCGATGTCACTGGACTGACAGCAACACCTTGGCATTGACAAAACACAGGGAGCAGGGCAGGAGGGTAGCCTTCGCAATGCTCAAAGCACCAATGCACAGGTACTCCGCCTCCCGATGAGTCGCACGCCTCTGTACAGGTGGACAGTGCACCACCAAGTCCAGGCTCTAGCATCAGGAACCAGCAAGACATCAGCAACCAGCTGCCATAACAGTCACAATCAACCCATCAATATAGAATACCCAGGCGATGGCCGACCAATTGAGGCTCGCTTCGAGTAACGAAAGAGCTGCTGGCCACTCACCTGTCTCTTCCCGTCGTCTTCCTTGCTGCAGGGTTTCCCTGCTGTGGCCCATGGAACAAGGCCTCTGCAACGTCCTCCGCTAGCTCCTCTTCCTCCGAGCCCTCACTCCCACTTGTGCCCAATAAGCACTCTCCCATTGGCCCCTTTTGCAGCTGTGCCCTTGCGGCATCCGACTCTTGCTTAGTATAAAAGTGGAACCAAATGAGTGGCCGCAAGCTGCTCCGTGACTTTGCCCTAACATCGAACTCCATCCACTCGCCTGCCAGGGTGGAATGAATGGCCACGATCGGTGGGAGGTGCCCGATCTCCGATTCAAGGCATACCGACGCCCTGTCCGTTAGGTTGTTCAGCGCGGTGCAGTAAGGGGTGTATGTCATTTGCTGGGAAAGAAAACACATGGGCATCAGCAGTGACTTACGGCTGGTGCCACCGGCATTTTGGCAACGACCCTGTGCCTGGGGGCTGGTAGTGAAACCCAGCAACTCGTCATGTTCATGGCAACCAGACAGCATCAGACCCACATATTCCATTACTGATCTTGGCACACTCGTGACCCCAAGATTTGCGCCAGCAGGGACAATGCCATGCTTGGAGCTGTGCTTGTCACAGCAACTTATTGCCACTACAAAACCACTCCTGCAACTGCAGTGCCAATGACTGTCTTGAAACCAAAAAGCACAGCCCCTCCTTTTGAGCAAAGTTGGCAAGCAAGACACTTTTCCATACCGTGAAACTTGACTAAAACCACAATGTGCAATAAAGTGTGTTTAACATTGTGCTACAGAGACAGCACACCAACTCCACATCCCACCTGAAGGCAGTCCACAACATCATCGTGTGTCTTGAGCTGGTGGCAGTCTGTGAGGTTTCCCATAAATATGGCACCTGAAGAAACTGGGCAACTGAAGCTCCCCCTTCTTGACACCATGAGGCGGTCAATGACACCTAATACAGAGCAACTGTCACCACCCCTGCTGGCAAGTTCTCAATTTGGATGGAATAGGCACCTTGACAACCAGAGGTCCAGCGGTTTTGAGAAAAGAATGTGGCAATGGTAAGGACATCAGCTGTTAGGTAATCAGCACTCAGGAATTCCCAAGCACAGTGTCAGGGTGGGCAAGAATGCTGCATGAAGCTTCACGTTCTGATACCCCATGGGCCGGAACAATCACAACAAAATTTCAGCAGTAATAGTGCAGCTATGCTGTGGCGCGTGGATGCAATCCTGGGCTAAACTCGCTGAGCTCAGGCCCTCATGCATCAGCACATGATCAAGAGAGGCGGGGGTGCCCAATGCATGACCTGGATGCTCTCTCTTACAAAGTCAGTACCACAGGGTCAGCAACTCAACGTTGGAAGCAGGATGAGCCTCATCCTTGTCTTCAACTATGCAGTAAAGGAAACAGGCCAGCAGAGTTCAAAGTGCACAGTGGCAGCTTGACAGACAGGTAGGACATTGCCAGCACAGCTCAGACTCAGATTTCCAAAGCGATAGTAGGGACATCAGCTAACACATACAGAATTCTTTGCACATACCCACTATCTGCCGTTCCATGCTCTGTAGCACGTTTGTGCACAGGCTATCATACAGAACAAGTCCATTTTTGGTCTTCCCCTCATTCCTGCATTTTCCAATATTCCTGGGCTTGCCCTCTCTTGTGATGATGCCCCTCGCATTCACTGTGGCCTGGTGTTCAAGCCGTCGAATGAGTTCACGCATACGCACCTAAACCAACACACAGCCAATTTGCCAACATGATAACAGCAACAAACACTATTTCACAAGTGCAACTGCACTGTGCAATATGACACACCATTTGAATCTGGGGAATGACAGCAAAGATGATGCTGGCAGGTAGTAGGCAACCCATTCTGTGTGAGCACTGCACTGCATCTGGACCGCTGTTGATGCTGGGGTCAAAGCAAATGTCCTGGACAATGCTGCTGTGCACCACCTACTAAGGAAGGTGAATGAGTACATCTGCGCTTTCTGGACACATATACCGGTGGAAAACCACTCGCCCAGAGGGCAGGCATTCCATTGTGCCACCCACCCTTTCCCTTTGGAGTTCCTGCCCTTGGAGGCCCATCTCCAGTAAAGCTCCAAGTGGACCACCATTCTGAAGGTCATGGTAAAGTGCAATGACGAAGTGCTCCAGTTCTGCAGCAAGGAGCAAACACAGTTGTCAAACATTGGTGCTTGGACTACGCCAGTGTCGAGGTAACATTTTGGGCACCAAGAGGTTGGCCAGCACAGGATCAATTTTGCATGCATTGAGAACGGATATCCATGAATTGACATGCAACCCACTGGCACATCCATGCCTGTGAAATATCTGGTTGATTGCACTTATACTTTCAACAACACCTTGCCAACCCAACCGTGTGGAAATGCCAAGAGATTTGTCCTGCATGGTCACTTAACATCCAAGACTCTTTGCTGTTGAATGCCTGCACACTCGCCTCAAGATGCACCCAAACCTCTACCAGCACATCCATGCCACAGGTGTCCCGCAAGCCCCGCCAGCACCACACAACCAGTGTGCACACCTGGGGTCGACCAGCATTGCAGCAAGGAGTATGCGTTGTCGATGGACCGCCGGTTGAAGTGCTCATTGAAGAGTCTGGCAGCAGGATATCGACATTTCCTTATCATGTACTCCCTGTCAGCCGCAGACCGCCGATCTTGCTCCAATTCCTCACCCTACAAGGCACCGGCATGAAGGTTCAGAAGTACTCCGTGGTGTGCAATTGCCAAGTTTAACATGTGGTGGCTGTGCAATTGTTGCTGGGCAATCAAGCACTGTATG
This sequence comes from Ostreobium quekettii, assembly GCA_905146915.1. NCBI lineage: Eukaryota > Viridiplantae > Chlorophyta > Ulvophyceae > Bryopsidales > Ostreobiaceae > Ostreobium > Ostreobium quekettii. The sequence continues at coordinate 12,699 of CAJHUC010002899.1, forward strand.
TGAGCATAGCTGTCAACCCCCGGGGGGTGTGTGTGTGTGTCAAACACACGGGTCAAATGCACTAAGGGCATCCTGGAACATACCAGCAACAATCCAAAGCAATGCACGTTGCGCCCTCCAGCGCTGCAGAACGACTCCCAGTGGTTAGGAACAAACAGGTTGTCCACCTGCATTTTGCACACACACACACACACACACACAAACACACATTCAGCTGCCAGCAACTTCTGTTGCAGCACAGCAAACAGTCCTCTCATCCAATGGCAACCTACAAACACGACCTCAGCCATTCCACGAGGTGCAACTGAGGAACCATCGCACCCACAGCTTGCAAGTTCGCTTCAGAACACAAGACACAGTGTTCAACAAGTGCAGCTTGCTGCCCAGGATCCCTGACACTTGCATGGTACTACCCAAATTTCTGCCAAAGGCACCTTACCCAATAATGGAGCCAGTCATTGTCACAGCCTCCATCAGTCATAACGCCCCAGAAACGAACCACGTCCGTCCTGCCTGTGACGGCTTTGCAGTACAGTCGCTGGAGAGAAAGTTCATCACCCTCCAGACGTTGCTGCATTCAGCAATGCACAAATTCGGGTGAAGGGACGTGAGCCAGCCTCTCACAAGAACACTGACAGCCCTACCAACTGCAAGCCAATGGGATCAATTGCATTTCTGAGTGCACAAGGCACAACAGGTCGTGGTTGACATGGGCGCTGGATCACACGTGTTACGTGTTCACGGTGTTGGTTCTGAGAGCAAGCCATTATCCAGACTGCGGGCGTCTGGTTCTACGGCAAGTGGCTCGGCGCACTGTGGGAGGCTGCTGCTTTGGCTGTGCTAGGGTTTTCCAATCGAAGCATATCCATGCAAAAGGGACCGAATAAGCCCAAAATAATGGTGCCCACATGCACAGCCATGGCCTATGTTCCTGCTGCCCGAGTCGGCGCCCCCCTCGGCAGCGCTTGTCATGTGACAAAGTCCCGGAGCCGAAAGCTCAAGGCGCATCACTGGCCCCAAAACTTGACGCCTCCTGACAGAGCAGTATCACATTTCGCGGGTTTGCCTCAGCATTGACAGATGCCCCCGACGATGGAGGATCGACCACACCCCGGCGATACCTCCGGCGACCCCCGCAAGGCCGCTTCGCCACTGCCGCGCCGGGTCGCGTCTCGGCACGCCGCCCTTCAACCCGCCTACACAATGACTACCCCGACCTCCTCCAGCAAACTGCCAGTCGTCATTACCAACACCCGCGCGGCAAGCCGCAGCCGGCCGACAGCTGCCATGCCGGGGGCCCAGCAAGGCGCAGGGTCGCGCGGGCCGCGCACCAGCCAGCGCAGGAGACGCGTCGCAGGCGGCCGTGGCGACCCGTCGCCAAGCCGACGCAATATCTGCGTCCATCCCCACCCCTCCCCCACACACCCACCTCTCAGTGCCATAGCCCCGCAACCAAGAACAGCCCAGGCAGCTTGCCCATCGTCCGCATGCCCCCATGCGGCCAACTGCCCCCTCGCCGGTGACACCGCGCCCCGTCCGGCCCACCGCCATCGCCCCGCGGCCCCATGCCCCAAGACCGGCACCGCCGCATGCCCCCAAGGCGCTCCCCGCATTCCCAACCTCAGCTGCCGCCACCGAGAAGCCCACAGCACGCGCCAGCCCCATGCCGCTCTCAACCACCGCCCATGGGCCAGCCGTCCAAACACCCCCACCCCCACCACCCACACACCCCACCCCAATCTCCCTTGCCCCTATCACCTCAAGCCTTATGCCCAAGTCCGTCTCCAGCCGCGGTCTCCAGACCAGCCTGGAGCGCCCCAGCGCGCAGAAGCGCTTGCAGGTGGCCTGGAGCGACAGCACGTCGCGCACGTCGGCGATCAGCAGGAAGGTGCGCACGACGCAGTCGGATGGCAGGTCCTGGACGCCGGGGCGCCCGCGGGGGCCGCCGGGCTCCGCCATCCCTGTCAGGGTGCCCCGCGCGCCGGCGCCGCCCGCCTCATGCGGGGGGCCCTTGCGGTGCCAGGCCACAGCAGCGGCGTGTTGTGGCCGGGTCGGACGGCAGGAGGGAGGGGAGCCGAGGTATGGGTCTGACAGGCTGAAGGGACGGGTTGATACGCATGAGTCGGTGGGCCGCCGACCCGCGCATGCATCAGGGTCGGTCTGGGGCGGCGCATGCGAGGGGCGCCATTCTGGACGGGTCGCCGGGGGGAATTACAGTGGGAAGGAAGCAGGGAGGAGGGGTTGGGCGAGACGGCGGGGGCGCAGTTGCGGGCTTACATTAAAAGGGGTGTGCGCATCGCGAAATGCAGGACGGAAGGAAGGCCACGGACGAGGGAGAATGTGTTTGTCCCTGTACACATGTGTCTTTTCCACGATGACCTGTTCTGCCGCTGACAAGGCCAACGTGGGTCAGGGGGTCAGGGGGTCAGGGTCTTAGGGTTTAGGGTGCCGAAACAA
>CAJHUC010002901.1:0-26741 GCA_905146915.1 Ostreobium quekettii
GCCCATTTGGCCGTTGCGGATGACCCGCACCCCTAATCCTTTGCTGCCGGCGTAGGAAAGCTTTTCGACTTCGCCATTGCGTACTTGGATGTTGGTTTCGCTGCCGACGGCAATGTATGCTTCCACCTCAAGATCGTCCGTTGTCGCTTGTTTCACGACACGTTTGGCCAGTTCCATGTAATTCATAACTCTTCTCCTATCCTTCGTGTGGCTTTGTGTACCTGCATGGATCATTTGCGTTTTGATGTGGCTTCGCGTTCGACAGATCTACTCAGTGCCACCAACCGTTAGCTTGGGGACACGTACTGTCGGTTGACCGACACTGACCCGTGCGCTTTGGCCTTTGCCACACATGCCCACACCGGGATCAAGGGCAAAATCGTTGCCGATCATGTCGATCTGCCGTAGACTCTCTGGTCCGTTGCCCACCAATGTTGCTCCACGAACCGGGATGGTCAACTTGCCATCTTCGATCAGATAGCCCTCAGTGACGGCAAAAACATAATCACCGCGGCCAATTTCAACTTGTCCTCCACCCAATTTGGCGGCAAAGAGACCTTTCTTCGTGTTGCGGATGATCTCTTCTGGATCATGAGGGCCAGTGTCGATATAGGTGTTGGTCATCCGTGGCATCGGCATGTGGCGGAAACTTTGGCGGCGGCCATTGCCCGTTGATGCGCGTTCTGCGCGGCGGGATTCGGTGAGATCCCACATATACTCTTTGAGAATACCATTTTCAATGAGCACTGTCTTCTGGCTGGGCGTTCCTTCATCGTCAAAGCGGATGGAACCGCGGCGTCCTGGAATGGTGCCATCGTCGACCGCAGTCAGAAATGTTGGTCCAACCTGTTGGCCAAGCAAACTGGCATAAGCAGAACCGCCATTGGTGATGAAATCGGCTTCCAAACAGTGACCACACGCTTCGTGGAAAAGAACACCACCCCAGCCATTGCTGATCACCACATCCATTTCGCCAGCGGGCGCAGAGCGTGCATCCAACATGCGTACCGCAGATTCAGCAGTATCGACCGTGGCCGCAATGGGATCTCGGTCATCAAAGAATTCCAACCCAGTTTGGCCACCAAGACCGGTTGCCATGCGGTGGAGCAAATCACCCTTCTTCGCCGTGACCGCGGCCCGAAATTCGAGCATGTTGCGTTCGTCTTCGGCCCAGAGCCCTGTCGAGTTGTAAATCCAAACACGGCGTCGCGTCTGCATGTAGGATGCTTGTACCTGTGTGATGTACGAGCTAGCCGCACGTGCTGCTTCGTCCATCTGGCGCAGGATGGCTGCTTTGTCGGCGGTCTTCATTGCATCGTAATCACGGGCAATTGTGAAATTAAGCGGGCTCGTCTGTTTTGTGAGATCGACGACGGTACGTGGTTCACTTGTCCCACGGGCCGCAGCTGCCGCGGTCTTGGCGGCTTCGATTAAGGCCGATTCACTGAGATCATCGGTGTAGGCGTACGCCGCCGTGTTGCCATAAAAGACGCGTACTCCACCACCAACATCGCTGCCTTGTTTGGCGGTCTCCAATTTCTGGTCATCAAGACCGAGTTGAAGTTGTTCAGTGTCTTCGAGATAGAGTTCGGCGAGATCACCACCATTTTGGAGCGCAGCGTTGAGGATACGCTTGACGCTTTCCGTTGCTAACATATTGACTCCTTTCGTGTTGTGTGTAAGTCAAGTTCAGTTGTTCCGCTAATTCGGTATGGGTTATTCTGTTGATTCTCCTTTACTTTCCTTTGTTGTGAAATGATTGCTACGAATTTCATCATCGGAGATGTCATTATCGTCGTGGTATTGGAAGAAGGCGACCAACAGGCTATATGTCGTGGCCTCGTCCACCTGATTTGTCGCCATTGACGTATCACATTCTTTGATCAGCGCGTCCAATTTGGCATGGAAGGTCACAAGTTGCTCTTGCGTGAGGCGGATGGGCTTGCGCGAAACAAAGGGGTGGAGCGGTGGTTCGTCAGCCACCCGGGGCGGTGCATATTTAAATGCCGCGCGCAGGTCTTCTTTAGTTTCGTCAAATACTGAGCTAAAGAGTGCGGTCGTCTCTTCGGTTGTAATGGCATCGCCCATGAGCATAGGGTTGCGCAGGTGAAATTGCTCTGCGCTTTTTTGATAACGCTTCTCAATGATTCCGGAGACCACCTGTGTCTCCACCACCTGGATCAAGCCATGTTTTTCCAGCAGGTTGACATGGTAATAGAGTTGGGATTGAGGAGTATCGAGCGCGCTCGATATCTCCTTGACGCTTTGTGGAATTGAGAGCAAGCGCAAAATTGCCAACCGTCGTTCATCCGCCATCACTTTGATCGTTTCCAGATCAGTAATTGTGTGTAGTTTAGCTGGTGTCGTTAGAATCTGTTGATCAGACATTGCGAAAATTGTTCCGATCCGTGTCAATTACCTTCAGCAGATTACAATATCTGCTCTCTGGGCGTCGACCTGAGCGGTTGTCATCTACTGGTTTTGACTTATTTGCCATTTAAATATTTTTTAATGATGGAATTCAGTTTAGAAGATGCCATGCAAAATGTCAATTATGATGGATGGCAAATTCGCACTTGACTTAGAGTGCACTCTAACTGCTATGGTTCAACGCGGGATTGTGCTGCTTGCGTGTTTGTGCACAACGGGGATGTCTATCCAACAGATGTTACGCTTTGTGCAGCTAATCAATGAAGGCGACAAGACGATCCCTGCCCGCTGTGAGCTATTGAAGCCACATCAACAGGCTGTTGAAGAATATATCCAACAACTGCAACGCAATCTCCAAGTCATTGCAAGCAAGCTCGTTCACTATCAGAAGACACTTTTGGATAAGGAGCATGTGACCAAATGGAAATGGCAATAACGCGAGTGTTGGGCACCTTTGGCATTCAAGTGAGTGCGATGGGATTGAGGTATTGGGCAATCGGCGGACCATTACATGTCCATGAGTTGCAAATAGAACAAACGAATGATATGTTGGATACACTGGAGCAACTGCGAACAGAAGGGCTAATCCGCACGTATGGTTGGAGTACCGATAGTGTTACGATGGCAGAGGTCTGGATTGGTCAGCCAGGGTATAGCACAGTAGAGAATCCCCTTCCGGGAAGGCCCACCTGTCTGAGTCCCTATCTCTTCGCTTCTGGGGTACCTTGGGTTTAATTGCACCTCTGAATGAGAGCCTTGTGGATAAACGGTCATAATGTGATATGATAAAAACTATCATTCCCCCAATTTTCTGCTGGCTACAGGGAGTGATGGCGACCTCATTTCAACGACAGCCATCACTCCCTGCATCGAATGCTTGCGCATGATAACCACCTTGATGAGGAAGACGTGTACCACAAACAACTCCATTGTAGGCGAAGAACCGTTCTCACGATATCGTTCTCTTTTGTCTTGTTGACAATTGCATTCTTAGGCACGATGCTCACAATCCCCCTTGCTGCCCAAGAACCATCCCCCGACTATGATCCCGCCCAAGTCACCCCACCGACCACCCCACCGGTTGCTCTCTTTGGCGAAACCAGTTACCAACAGAACTGCGCCCCCTGCCACGGTGCCGAGGGCATGGGCGATGGCCCGACGGCTTCCAGTCTCCCTGGGCCAGCCACTGCTTTTGCCGATCCAGAAGCGATTTGGGAGCGCAGTCCGGCACAACTCTTTCACACAACTAAGTTTGGCCGTATCCAAAATTTGATGCCACCTTGGCAAAACCAACTAAGTGACGAAGAGATCTGGCAGGCCGTTGCCTACGCGTGGAGTTTGCATACTTCACGAAATGAGATCGAGGCTGGCACGTCTCTCTATGATGCAAGTTGTGCTGCCTGTCATGGTCTAAGTGGTGCTGGCGACGGCCCAGATGCGTCCGTTGACATGGTCGACTTTCGTGACCTTAGCTATACGACTTTTCGGAGCCAAGCTGACTGGCAAGATGGCTGGCAGAATGCACATCCCGAACTTGGTGCCGATTGGGATGAGGAACAAGTGCATCAAGTTCTCGAATATATCCGTACCTTTTCCTACGTACCGCCGTGGGGTGCCACGTACCGCGCTGGGAATGGCATCATCCAGGGTGCAGCAGTGCAGCGTACCCCAGGCGGAGATCCTGTGGCTGGGTTAACGGCATCGCTGGAGGCATACGCTGGCTTTACGCCAGTTGCTGTCTTTACAACCACTGTTGATGCAACTGGTGCATATACCTTCACCGAATTGGCGACCGATCCCAGTATCAACTATTTGACATCGGTGAATTCGTCTGGCATCCGCTATAGCAGTGCCATCTTGAATTTTGCAGCCGGGACAGATCGGATGGCTGCCGAGGTTGCCATCTACGCAACGACTGAGGATCCAGCAGCTATTCGGATGAATCGTGTCCATTGGATTGTCGAACCGCGTCCGGGTGCTGTGCTCGTGATTGAAGTGTATGGTGTGGGGAACAGTGGTGACCGTACCTATGTGGGCACAATGGTCAATGGGGTTGAGCGAACTGCTACGGTAGCGATCCCTGTGCCAGAAGCTGCCCAGCAACTTAGCTTTGAAAATGGTGTGCTGGGCGAGCGCTTCCAGCGCGTCGGCGATCTCGTCTACGATACAACGCCTGTTTTGCCAGGAACCGATTCACGTCAAATTATCATGCGCTACCTGTTGCCCGTCGAGGATCGTGCACTTACCCTATCACGCAGCTTTGGCTATCCAGTTGATGAGATGTCGCTGCTGATCGCTGATTTACCCCAACTAGAGGTTGAGATCCCTGGCTTTGCCTTGGCAAGCCGTGAATCCTTTCAAAATCAGACGTTTCAACTTTGGCAGGCAGAAGGAGCGATTCCAGCAGCGTTAACTTTGCAATTATCGGGCCTACTTGCCGCTGACGATAGTGATCCACGTCTTGCGCAAGGTGCAAGTGGGCAAGCTGGTGGCACTGCTGTGACCGCGGTGCAATTGCTGACGCCGTGGGTTACATGGAGTACGGTTGCTTTGCTGTTGTTGGTGATGGCAGGGTTACTTGCTTGGGCAGGACAGCAGCGCCGTTTGAGCGCTGTCCCAGCAGCAGAAGAATGGGAAATGCAACGAAAACAGCTACTTGCTCGGATCGCTAGACTGGATGATCGCCATGCAATTGGTGAGCTTGATGAGACAAGTTGGCAGGGTGAACGGGCAATGCTTAAGGCGCAACTCTTACAAATTGTGCAGCGTCAGGATTTAATCGATAAGAGCTAGCCACTTGGCTAGTGTTTCTCCCTTTATTTTGATGTAAACTGAATAGTTAGTATTCATAGACTCAAAACAAACATCGATAAGGAGGGGGTATGAGACGGCTTTATCATGTGAGTGCAGCAGTTGTCACAGTATTGTTCGTCATTTTATATGTCTCTGTCATCAATGTACAAGCAGCGCCGTTAGTGCAAGATCCAACGCCGACACCGGTAGAAGAGCCCACAGATGTATCTGGCGACTCCATTCTCCAAAGTCTTGATATTCCTTATTTGGATGCATGGATGGCCTCTGCCCATGCCGATACGACAGCAGAGGCATTTATTCATTGGAATGAAGACGATCCAGCCGAGATTCCCTCCCGCTGTGCGCGCTGTCACAGCACACCTGGTTATCTCGACTACATGGGCGAGGACGAAACTGAATTTGGCGTCGTCGATAGTGCCCATATTACTGGAACCACAGTGGAGTGCGTGGCCTGTCACAATCCCACAGCCTCGAATCTTGTGAGTATTACCTTCCCTTCGGGGATCGCGATAGATGTTTCCAATGAATCCGCTCGCTGTATGGTCTGTCACCAAGGACGGGCATCGACTGTCAGTGTTCTCAATTCGATTGAAGAAGTGGGGCTTACCGCAGAACCAGATACAATCAGTGAGGACCTTGGCTTCATCAACATTCACTATTATGCAGCGGCAGCCTCCCTCTATGGCAGCGAAGCACAAGGTGGCTTCCAATATGCCGATCGGCTCTATCAACCCAAATTCGACCATGTGGAAGGGTACAATACTTGTATCGATTGCCATCGCCCCCATTCGTTAGAGTTGAAGATCGCTGTGTGTGCCGATTGTCATGATGGTGTCGCCAGTGTAGATGATTTGCGCGACATTCGCATGCAAGGGTCACTGCACGACTATGATGGCGATGGCGATATGGAAGAGGGCATTTACTTTGAACTGGAAGGATTGCGGGAGAATTTGCGCATTGCCATTGATGCTTATTCTGCTGATGTCTTGGAGACACCAATCGTCTACCATACCTCTCGTTATCCCTATTACTTCGCCGATGTCAACGGGAATGGCGAGGCGGATGACGAAGATGAGCGTTATGGAGCGTGGTCGCCCCGTCTCCTCAAGGCAGCCTATAATTACCAAACTTCGCTCAAGGACCCTGGCGCATTTGCCCACAACGCCAAGTATCACATTCAGCTACTCTATGATTCCATTGAAAATTTAAACGAAATGCTAGCTGAACCCGTTGATCTCAGTCAAGCACGCCGCAACAATGCTGGTCACTTTGACGCAACGGCCGAGGCGTTTCGCCACTTTACCGAAGAAGAAGGCCCAGTCTCTGCCAACTGTGCCAAATGCCACAGCGCCACCGGCTTGCCCTTCTTCTTGGAACATGGTGTGACGATTGCACAGCCATCGTCCAGTTCGCTGAGTTGTACAACTTGCCATGCTGATTTGCAAGAGTTCACACTTTACGAAGTGCCAGAAGTAACGTTCCCCAGCGGTGCTACATTGAGCTTTAGCGATGATAGCAACAGCAATACCTGCTTAAATTGTCACCAAGGGCGCGAATCTTCCTTCAGCGTCAAGGCTGCCGTTCTCCGATCTGGCGCTGGTCCCGATGACGTTTCCGAAGAATTACGGTTCCTCAATCCACACTACTTTGCTGCGGGAGCAACCGTCTTTGGCAGCGAGGCCAGTGGTGCTTATCAGTATGATGGTAAGGAATATGTCGGGCGCTATGAGCATGTCCGTGGCTTCGATACCTGTACAGAGTGCCACAATGTCCATGCGTTAGAGGTGCAGATTCAGGAGTGTGCCGATTGTCACGAATTTGCAGCACTTGACGACATCCGTGAAGAGGATAACGTAACCGATTGGGATGGCGACGGCGATGTTACTGAAGGAGTCGCTGGCGAGGTCGCGACGATCCATAGCGCTCTCATTGAGGCCATTCAAACGTATGCTACCGATGTTGTCGGTACGCCAGTTGCCTATGCACCGGTGAATTATCCCTACTGGTATGTCGATGGCAATGAGAGTGGTGTGATCGAACCAGACGAGTTGAGCCGCGAGAATCGGTATGGAAGTTGGACACCCACCTTGCTGCGTGCTGCGTATAACTATCAATATATTGCAAAAGATCCCGGTACTTATACGCACAATGGTCCCTATATTTTACAAATTCTCTATGATAGTCTCGAAGCTATTGGTGGTGAAGAGGCAGTGACAGGGATGACCCGTCCAACCAGTGGTAGCTTAAGTGATTAAGTCGAGAAAACGACTCTAGACCGTGTCATTTCCGCAGGTTGTTAGCGGAAATCCACTTGCTGGATGCCCAATAAGCTTGTACCGTGTAGACAGGTAAACGCTTTGGCATGACATCAACAAGACCTGGTGTAACAGTTACAAAAACTTCATGAACCGTAAGTGCTGCTTGTAGCTGCGCAGCTACAAGCAGCGCCTTCCTTCTTGATAGTCCGAGTGCATCATGTAGTCTTATGGATCGGCTGACAGAGCGGTGCGACGCACTGTCCAGAACGGATCGGGAAAGAATACGCAACGGTTGGACGGTGCGTCGCACCGGTACTATCTTATCCGCATTTTTCGCGTCGACAATAGCATTAGTCTCAACCTATAGACATTCAGATAATTTTCGTAGATTCTCTCATGCCTACTCGAAGGCATAAGGCAGGTGCACGGTATACCGTGTACCTGCGCAAAGGAATTCCAACACGAATTTCTTTCTGAATATCTCTGCCATTATCAAATTTATCCCTCTCCACATCCTTAAAGTTGATAGGCAAGCGAATTCGCATGATACAACAATGGCATCGTTTCTGGCACTCCCTACGCGCTGGGCAACGGGTTTTGCTTGGTTCACTCACCACGCTGCTCGTTCTTGCCACCTTTTTTATTGTCTCCTACGAAACAGTTTATTACACGGAATCAACGGAGTTCTGCTCGACCTGCCACAGTGTGATGGAGCCCCAGATTGATACACATCAGATTTCAGCCCACGCCAATGTGGATTGTGGTACTTGCCATGTTGGTCCGGGCCTTGGGTACAAAGCGTACTATAAAATTACTGCTGTACGCTATCTGTGGACATTGCCGCTGGGGATCTACGAACGACCGTTGCCTCCTGCTCATGAAACACTCCGTTCTCCCGATGAGGTCTGTGAGCAGTGCCATACGCCAGAGACCTTTCATCAAGCCGATGTGATTACGGACTATACCTATGCCCCGGATGAAGAGAATACGCTGACTCGATCAATTCTTGCCTTTAAGATCGGCAATGGCATTGAACGGATCGAAGGCCGCGGCATGGGGTCACATTGGCATGTGGCCAACCCTGTGACCTTTATTGCCACCGATGAATTGCGCCAGACGATTCCTTGGGTACAAGTTGAAAAGGATGGCAAAGTTGTCACCTATATTGATTCTGAGGCCGATCCCGCGCTGTGGACGAATAGTTCCGAAACATATGGAGAACTCGGCGAGATGGATTGCCTTGATTGTCACAGCCGCCAGGGACACATTGTGCCAAAACCCGCGCAGGCTATCGATCTAGCCATGGCAAACGGTCAAATTGCTGCCGATCTACCCTTCGTGAAAGCGGAGGCCGTCACCCTGCTAAATGAGCGCTATGAAAGTGCCACCGCTGGAATGACAGCGATTGAAAACGCGCTATCGACATTCTACCAGCAGGAGTATCCACAAATTTGGGCCGACCGTGCCACTGAGGTTGATCAGGCAACGACGACGTTGCAAACAATCTTTTCACAGACCCAGTTCCCCCATATGAATGTCTACTGGGATACCTATCCCAACGACATCGGTCATGATGATTTCCCTGGCTGTATGCGTTGTCATGATGGGAACCATCTCAACGCACAGGGGGAAGCGATCCGGGCAGAATGTAATCTTTGCCATTCCATTCCCCAGACCGTCGGGCCAGATGCCAACTTGCCCGTGATCTCTCTAGCCGCTGGGGAAATTCCAGAATCACACTTGAGTTCACTCTGGTTGGCTGAACATCGCTATCGCTTTGACGCGACTTGTGATGATTGCCACACAATTGCCGATCCCGGTGGCAGCAGCGACAGTAGTTTCTGTAGCAACAGTGGCTGTCACGCCAGAGAATGGCCCTATCTCAACATCAGTGCCCCCACTGTGTTGGCACTGTCGATCCCCACTGAACCAGCCGATGCACCCAAGCTGCCACGCGTTCCCCATCCTGTGTTAGCCGGAATGGGCTGCCAGAACTGTCACGGGCTAGAGGAAGTCCTCTCCTACCCTGAAGATCATAGTGAGTATACCGAACGCGAATGTATCGACTGTCACCGGTTGGCGCGAACAGTGCGCGCAGATTTTACGGCTACTCCACCTCCGCCGCCACCTGCCACGCCAACGTCAGTCGCAATTCCGTGGATCACACATCCCCGCTTCGGCTTTGAAAATTGTGTGGCTTGTCACGCGCCAAGTAGCGATATTGCACCGGCACCGCTAACTCATGAAAGCTATGCCAACGACCGTTGCCAGGATTGTCACAGTCTCTCTGCCGAGGCTGCCTCCATTCCCACATGGACACCAACAGCCACCTGGACGCCACTGCCCCCCACCCCAGCGGCAACCGCGACTGCAACGATGGAACCGACGGCGACGACTGCGCCTACGGCAACGCCTCTGCCTGCAACGCCGGAAGTGGTTGAACCCACCACTGAGCCAGCACAAGAAGACACAAGCAATGAAACGCCAACAGAGATCGCAACAGCAGCAAGTACCTCGGTAGATACACAACAATATTCGCCGATTACCCATCCAATTGTGGGCAATGAAGATTGCGCAGCTTGCCACGCTGTCGATAGTCCGATCGATCCGGCTCCGCAAGATCATCTCGGATTTACCGATGCAATGTGTCAGTCCTGTCATCTGCCGCAATAGATTACGCTTTAATCTTGCTCAAAACTGTGCAACGTGGGCTTTGTGGTATAATATTCTCATCACCCGACAAAGTGTTTAGGGTTTGTACCGATTTAAGTTCATCCCTGACAAGGTGAAGGGGTGACAGGGTGTACACGTTTATGCATGTTTCTTCGCAGGTTATGTTGGCGCGCAACGGTAATGCGCTACTACTGATAATTTCAATTCCGCGTTGAGTGAATGGTTGAAATGAGGCTATCTGTATACATGTTTTCTTCAGATTATCGACGCCAAGATTTGTTCTCTCAGCTAACAGCAAATCTATTGCGGTCGTTTATGCTATTGTTGAGTTTGGCTCTCTTTTTCCTTGCCCTTCCCCTACACGCACAATCGGGTACACAGGCAGATACCACGCTAGCTGAGAGTGACATCAGCGCGGATGAGGTCAATGAGATTGCACGGGAGTTGTGGTGCCCACTCTGTAGTGGTGTGCGGCTGGACTCTTGCGAACTCAAAGCTTGTGATCAGATGAAAGATGTGATCGCCATCAAACTTTCTGAAGGTGAAGATTTAGAGTCAATCCGCACCTATTTTATCGCCCAATATGGCCCGCAAGTGTTGGGCGAACCGCCATTGGAAGGCTTTAATTGGCTGGCATGGATTCTGCCCTTTGTTGTGTTGGCGGTTGGTGGTTACATTTTGTGGATTACTGTCCGCCGGATGACGCAGCCTGCCGCTTCCGCTGTGGCGGTGCAATCTGATGTCGGCACATCTACGAACGAAGTCCCCGATGAGTACGAAGCCAAGTTGGCTGAGGAGTTGAAACGCTATGGCTGAATTAACCGAACAGAATCCTCTACGTTCCGATCCGATACCAACTGACCCAACATCAACAGTGTCAACGGATGAGGATACCCCTACTATTTCCCAAACCCGTGCTTCACGGATTTGGTTAACCATTTTCATTGCTGTCCCCCTGCTCTTCGTGGCGATTTTGGCAGTACGCCTCTATCAGACCAATGTCTCCGAGCAACGTGCCGCTGGTATAGCACCGGAGTTCAGCTTCACCACCTTTGAAGGCGCAACAATTGCTTTGGCTGATTTGCGTGGGCAAGGTGTTGTTCTCAATTTCTGGGCGAGTTGGTGTGATCCTTGCCGCGAAGAGGCAGTGTTATTGGAAGAGACCTGGCAACAGGAAAAAGCCAATGGTATTGTTTTCCTGGGGTTGGACTACCTCGATCAGGAGCCAGCGGCTAAAGCTTACCTAGAAGAGTTCCGCATCTCTTATCCCAATGGCCCCGATTTGCAGAGCAAAGCCGCCCGTGATTATGGGATTAAAGGGGTTCCCGAAACCTTCTTCATTGATAGCGAAGGCAAAATCGCCTTTATGGTAATTGGGCCAATTCTCAATGAAGCACAGATGGAGCAAGGGCTAGCCAAGATACGACCATAACCTCCAGTATCTCGTTCCCATGATCCGTGTGGGAACGCAGTCTTCGACGCTCTGCGTCGCCGTCCCCATCTCCAATTTTATTGTAGCTGATGAATCCAAAAAGAGAGCATCTCTATGATCTTTAACGTAGGCTATTTGATTCTCATCACAGCGCTATTGATTGCCATCTTCGGCATCGTCACTGGTTATCTCGGTGGCAGACAGCGCAATTCCAGGCTAATCCAGAGCAGCTTTAACAGCGTGTTGGCCGTCGCAGGTTTGGTCACCGTAGCGTCGATTATTCTCTGGTATGGAATTTTGACCGATAAATTTCAACTCGTCTATGTCTGGAACCACTCAGAACGGGCATTGCCAACCTTTTACAAATTTTCAGCAATTTGGGGAGGACAACAGGGAAGTCTGCTCTTCTGGAACTTGGTGCTTTCAGGCTTTAGCATGGCGGCAATTTTGACCTTCCGCAATAAACATGCCGTGATCATGCCCTACGTCTATGCCACATTGCTCAGTTCGTCGCTTTTCTTCCTCGTCCTCCTTGTCTTTGCTGCGAATCCGTTCCGCATGGTGGCTTTTGTACCAGAAGATGGCCAGGGACTTAATCCACTGCTGCAAAATTACTGGATGGTGATCCACCCGGTGATGCTCTACTTTGGGTACGTCGGCTTAGCGATTCCCTTTGCCTTTGCCATCGGCGCGTTGATCAGCAAACGACTCGACAGTGCTTGGGTGCGCACGGTGCGACGTTGGACACTCATCCCATGGATGTTTCTCTCTGCGGGGATTATCATGGGGAGCCAGTGGGCCTATATGGAGCTGGGTTGGGGGGGCTACTGGGCATGGGATCCAGTAGAGAATGCCAGCTTTTTGCCTTGGTTGACAGGGACAGCCTTCCTACACAGCGTCATTATCCAGGAGCAGCGTGGCATTCTCAAGGTTTGGAATGTTAGTTTGATCTGTGTCACCTACTTCCTCGTCATTCTTGGCACCTTTACCACACGCAGTGGAATTTTAGAAAGTGTTCACAGTTTTGCGCGTAGTGATGTTGGACCGTATTTTGTTGCCTACTTAATCTTGCTTGTGGGAGGCTTTGGTTACTTGCTCTTTACCCGTTTGCCACTGTTGCGTGCGGAACACCAGATCGATGGTGTCGTTAGTCGTGAATCCGCATTTCTGGCCAATAACTGGCTCTTTGCTGGCATTACATTTGCCACACTCTGGGGTACCTTCTTTCCCATGTTTAGCGAAATTTTGACGGGAGAACGCATCTCTGTGGCAGCACCTTGGTTTAACAAAGTTGTTGGCCCGCTTTTCCTCGTGCTGGTACTCTTGATGGGTGTTGGCCCACTTTTGGGATGGCGTTTTACCAGCCCCGCCGTTCTGCGTCGTCAGTTTACCTGGCCTGCTGTCGTTGGTATTCTCATTGGTGCGTTCTCTGCATTTTTCACAGCAAATGTCTATCCGATTGTTGGTATGGCTATCTGTGCTTTTGTCACCGCGACAATTGTCCAGGAATATATCCGAGGCATCCTCGCTCGCCGTCAGCATAACCAAGAAGCAATTCCTGTGGCAATGGGACAGTTGATCCGCCGCAATGGACGCCGCTATGGTGGCTACATTGTTCACTTGGGGATTGTCTTTATTGGGGTTGCCGTGTTGGGCAATGAATTTTTTCAGCAGACAACCAATGTTACCTTGAGCCGCGGCGAAAGTGTCGAAATCAGTCGGTACTCGCTCGTTTATATGGGGCTGGAAGCTGAACGTGAGGGCAATCACATGACGATGACAACCCCCCTAACTGTTTTTGATGCCAGGACGGATCGCGCGTTGGGAACGGTTAATCCACAGCGCAACATCTATGACAAAAATCCTGAAATGCCAACGAGTGAGGTTGGATTGCGTATGACACCAGTAGAAGATCTTTATGTACTCTTAAATGGTTGGGAGGATGGCGGTGAGACAGCTACGTTTACGATCTACGTGAATCCATTAACGTTGTGGATGTGGGTTGGTGGTCTCGTGATTGTTTTTGGTGTGCTGCTGGCGATTTGGCCTCATCCACAGGCACGAACACGGCCTGTGGCACAATCTGCCTACGTGCCAGTTGGAGCGGGGGATTAATTAATGCTTTGGATTACCGTTGTTCTCGCACTCTTGCTTTCGAGTGCAGCAGTGGCGTTTGTTTTGTGGCCGATCTTACGCCGTGACGCACCCCTCATGTCTGTCGAAGACGATCGATTGGCAGAACTGTTGGCGCGTAAGGATCGAGCGCTGCGTAGCATCAAAGAGTTAGAATTTGATCACCAAGTGGGCAAACTCAGCGATGAAGACTATGCACGCTTTTATGAGCGGTTGAGCCGACAGGCGATTTTGTTGATCCAACAAGTGGAAAAGATCACACCTGCCACCACAGAACTCGATGCCGCATTGGAAGAGGAGATCGCGCAATTGCGCCGTGTGCAGGCAACAACACGTCTGCCCACGGAGATAGCCCAAGGCGAACCAGCGGCAGAGAGCATGGCTATCCATGCTAATGGAGAAACTGCTGCTTCCAATACACAATCTCCAAGTGATATCCCAGTTGTACAAACGCGATTCTGTACCGAATGTGGTACCAAAGTAGAATCAACCTTTAAGTTCTGTGCAAATTGTGGCACGCCGCTCGGTGTCTCCACTGAGCAAAGTACAGCGTGATCGATATTCTTTTACAGAGCCATCTTGCTATCCAACAGCTTCCTGGAAGGGGTCAAGCGTACTTTGCCAGACAATGAGCAGAACCATTAATCTTTATAAGGATGAAAGAAATGCTCTCAGGGGACGCCAGCCCCGCTTTGGTCTAGGAATTTAAATCCCTCTAATGTCAATCTCTATTTGCTCATGGCGACACGGCTTGCTGGTTTTCCTCCTTACCCAAGCCGTTGCGAATGGCATAGGAGGCAACTTGCGTACGATTTGTGAGGTGGAGCTTGTAGAGCAGATTGCTAATGTGGGTGCGTACAGTGCGTTCGCCGATCATCAAGGTATCGGCGATCTCTTGATTGGATAAGCCTTGGCTCACCTCTAGCAGTACATCTTTTTCTCGATCTGTTAAGTGTGGCATCTTAATTGGGGGATCTGGGGGACGACGAAATTCTTCGATCAATTTGTGCGCGATTGACGGATGTAGTGATGATTGCCCATCGTAAACAGCGCGTATCGCTTGGCGTAATTCCTCGGATGGTGTGTCCTTGAGCAGGTAGCCAATTGCGCCAGCCCGGATCGCGGCAAGAACCTCTTCATCATCGGCAAAACCGGTCAGTACCAAAATTTTACTTTTGGGATTTTCCTGAACGATCTCTGTAATGGCGTCAACGCCAGATTTGCGCGGCATGTTAAGATCCATGAGAATCACATCGGGCTGGAACTGACGCACCTTACAGATTGCCTCTACTCCATCAGCCGCTTCACCTACAACTTTGATCTGTTGGTCGTACCTTAACAAATTGTTGATGCCTTGCCGTAATAACTGATGATCATCAACCAGTAACACACGGATCTGTTCTGAATTCATCTGTTTATAACCACACTTCTCTTTATCAGCAGACCACAATGCTCGAAAGTGCACCCAGTGGGTACCCGCAGATCGCCCTCAGATCTGTCGATCCTGAGAGCAGTGGTTGTGATCTACTAGTAGATCTCGATGTAAACTGTCGGATAGTTAATTGCAGTAATTCAGTCGAGTAGCACAACAATTTATCACCGTAAGTATCTACGCCGTAATGTAGTAGTTATGGGCGCATTGACATTTGCAGTGGGTGGCATAACGAGATTTATCATCTGAATTGCCAACAACGCGCCACATCACGATCCGATTCCTGCTTTTGCAACAAAGATGGGATTGATGCCTCTACTGTAACAGACGTTTATAAGCGATAGAAGTAACGAATATGATGTAAGGCTTTTGACTGATTTAGACAACCAATCCAAAAATTTGTGGTGGCAAGGTAATTCCTGCTGCGTCGATCCGTTCTGAAACCCGTGGGCGTAGACCAGTGGGTTTGAGCTCTCCAATAATCATCCCATCTTCGTCAATTCCACTCTGTTCAAAAACAAAAATGTCCTGTGTGACCAAGGTTTCCCCTTCCATGCCTAACACTTCTGTGCATTGGATCACCCGGCGACTACCATCGCGCATGCGTTGGATCTGAATGATGATATCAATGGCAGAAGCAATCTGCTGGCGGATGGCGCGCAGTGGCAATTCCAGACCAGCCATGAGTACCATTGTTTCAATCCGATTCAAGGCATCGCGGGCCGAATTGGCATGAACGGTTGTCAATGAGCCATCGTGGCCGGTGTTCATGGCCTGCAACATGTCTAATGCTTCACCACCGCGTACCTCACCAACAACGATCCGTTCTGGCCGCATCCGTAGGCTATTCACCATGAGATCACGAATTGACACTTCCCCTTTCCCCTCTACATTGGCAGGACGTTTTTCCAGCCGAACGACATGGGGCTGCTGTAACTGAAGCTCGGCCGCATCCTCAATGGTGATGATGCGGTCATCTTCTGGGATAAAGCTGGAAAGCGTGTTGAGCATGGTTGTTTTACCGGAACCGGTACCGCCACTGATGATGATATTCAGCTTGGCGATGACAAAGGCACGTATGAGTTGAGCAAATTCCGGTGTGATTGAACCAAATCGAATTAGGTCTTCAATCTTCAATGGGTCTTTGCGAAATTTGCGAATGGTGAGGCAGGGACCAACTAGGGAGAGTGGCGGAATGATCGCATTGACACGGGAGCCGTCGGGGAGACGTGCATCAACCATAGGCGAGGATTCATCGATGCGACGTCCCAGCGGTGTAACGATGCGTTCAATCACTTGCATAATCTGCTCGTTATCGACAAATTTGATATTGGTTTGTCGCAATTTCCCTTTCTTTTCAATAAAAACTTGATCGGGTCCATTGACCATAATCTCGGAAATATCATCTTGATCAAGCAGCGGTTGAATGGGACCAAATCCAAAGATATCGGCCACTAACAGGGTGAAGAGATGTTCTCGTTCGGCACGGCTGACGACCAAATTAGCCTCTTCCAGTTCTCGGTGAAAGATCGGCTCAATTAGCTGCCGCAAACGGGTGGGGCTTTCGATTTCTGCCGGTGACTTAACTTCGTTGATGAGAAATTGCTGGACCTGCGCTCGCACCTGCTTGAACGTGGGTGGTAATTTATATGCCCCGTCCACGGGTAACTCTTCCACAACCGATTGGGGAGAAAGCTCCGGTTCCGTTACGTATGGTGGGGCAGCCTCAGATTGAATTGTCGGTTGTGGTTTTTCCACGTTTGTCAGATATTCGGCAAAAAGCGCCATGTCTTAACCTCTTTCTTTGTTCCATCTCCCTTCTTCCACTACAAAAGAGTATCTGTATATCTATAGATTGGTGGGAGTTTGCAATGCAAATGGGTAAGTTGTGGAGACTCAGCAGGAGCTCAGGTTGTGCCCTCACCGATGTCAACCACATCAGATCCCAGAGAGTCGTTATGGAATCCATACCGGATCCCAATCCTCATATTCACTGTTACTCAGATTCTGTTGACTGGTGCCATCGGCATTCATCACCCAGATCTGCCGTCGCCCACTGCGATTGGAATAGAAGGCAAGTTGATTGCCATCCGGCGACCATGTGGGATGTTTGTCCCAAGCCCATTCATTCACGGTCTGTTGTTGCATTGTGATCGTTGGCTCTATCGATGAACTGAGCTCTCTACATGATTCCACTGTCTGGTTCTTAAGCCAGCCACAGCTCGAATCGGATATAGTCAATGTCCAGATCTCTTCATTGCCTGTGTGATTCGCGACAAAGGCAATTGTTGTGCCAATCGGTGACCAGACCCCACTGGCTTCGACGCCAGGAAAGTCCGTTAACAGCCACGGTGGTGAACTCTTGTTGGGTTGAGCCATTTGCCAGATGACGAGATTGGTATCTGTGCTTTTTGAGGTCGTGGCCGCATAGACGCGTTTTGTGCGATCACGGTTCCACTGTTGCCTGCGATGCAACGCGTCCAGATCAGCTAGTACGACGTTCGGTGCCTGTTGTTGTTGACTACCGTCTGGTTGCATTATATAAATTGTTGTGTCATCGTTCTGTTTGCGCCGAAAGGCGATCTGGTTTGAGTGGGCCAGGAGAGCGTTGGCTGGGAGGGTTGCCGTTGGTTGCTGTATGGGCTGTTCTGTTGGGAGTGTTGCTGGGATGGGACTTGGCGTCACCACGATTTGGGCCAGCAAATTGCGTGTGTTGCGGTAATTGGGCGCTTTGCGATCCAATTCACGCAAGATTGTCTGTGCTTGTGACCAAAATCCATTTTCCAAGGCTTGAACACCGGCAACATATTCATTTTCCAGTACACTTTGGGTCGTCGCACGATCTAATGCCGTTACCGCTTCTGCATGATTGGGCTCCAGCACCAGCAATTGACGATAGAGATCGATAGCCCGTCGATACTCGTGTTGTTGCATGGCGCTTTCCGCCTCTGCCAACAATGTTTGGTGTGCGGCGAGACTCCCCTGATCTTTTTGCACAGTTTGTACAAATCGCCACCCTCCAATCAACAGGCCACTACAGAGCAAGAGCGTTATTATGAAGGTGACTCGACGCAACCCTCTGATATAGCGGCGGCGTTCTTTGATTTTGCCTTGCCAGAACTCGTCAAGTGCCAGCTTGTAGGTTGCTTCGCCATCTAACTGGTGTAGCCTCACATCATTTGGATAATCGGTTTGCAGCAGATGGATGGATGCCAATGTTGCGTACCAATCGCCTTGCTGCAATTGTTCCTGGGCAAGGCAAAAGCGATGATCGTGACAAAGCTGTTCTTTGGGACTTCTGGCAACAATTAACTCGATTGGCTGCCTATGCTGGGTACACTGGTGTTGTAACCGACTATATAACGCGTTCTCTCTCTTCTGTTTGATCAACGCAAGCTGATATAGCATTTTCCCTATCGTTCTCTGAGGTGAAGAATGGTTGCTAAAATGCAGAAAGTAAGTAGGATGCAGGAAGTTTCTAGAATTCCCGTCGGGGATTTGACAATCCCCTTAAAGCGGTAGCGATTTCTAAAAACTTCCTGCACTCTGCTTAAGTCTTTAGAAGAAAGGGTTGTCAACTTTTTTCCAGCGCTGCCTCTGGACGTACCAAAATAAAAACGCGCAAACCTTTCTTTTATTTACTTAAAAGACAGATAAAATTCGTGGAATTGCTGGTCCCAAAATTACAGCAAACATCGCCGGAAAAATGAAGAATACCAGTGGAAAGAGCATTTTGACTGGTGCTTTGTAAGCAGCCTCTTCTGCACGCTGGCGACGACGAGTGCGCATTTGCTCGGATTGGGTGTGTAACACGTCGCGAATCGCAATCCCCAAATGATCAGCCTGAACCAATACGGCGACAAAATTGGCGATGTCATCAACATCAGTGCGATTGACGAGATGGCGTAAGGCTTCTGCGCGACTCACCCCAAGACGGATCTCATTGAGTACGCTCCGAAACTCCAGAGCCAATTCATTTTTTCCCGTCTGTGCAATTTTTTGCAGTGCTGCTTCAAAGCCCAAGCCCGCATCGACACAGATGGACATCCGATCGAGTGCATCGGGGAGGCTACGTGTTAGATTATGCTGACGTGTGGTAATACGACTACGTAACCAAAGATTGGGCAAGTAAAGTCCCAACAGAAAACCAGCCACTGCCATTAACACGGTCGATACCAGCGGATAAAAGATGCCCAATAGCAGACCAAGCAGGGTTCCCATTCCCAAACCCGCTAACATACGGATACCGAGAAAATCAATCACAGTTAGCCGTTCTAACAATCCAGCTTTGATGAGGTCACTTTGGAATTGCTCAATGTTGCGTGCCGGTGTCAAAATACGCCCGAATCCATATAAGGCACGGAAGGTGGGTTTAAGAATGCGCTCGCTGCGTGGTTTGGCCAGGGACAACTCGCGGATGGTGACTGGCGTGTTCTCTGTTTGTATCGCAACTGGTGGTGGCAATTGTCGATTGAACCGTCGGGTGGAGATTCCCATCACGAGGGCAAAGACGCTGTATGTGACGAGTAAAGCGATAATCATGATTTGCTATCCTACACTTCTATTTTAATGAGCATACGCATCGCAATATTCCCCAAAACCACCATGACAATGGCTATGATAGGGATCACTAACGTCCATCCTGGTTCAAACAGCCCCATGATGTACTCTGGATTAAAGAGCATCATGATTAACGCCAGCCCAAAGGGCATCAAGGTCATCATCCAGCCAGTCAATCGTTGTTGCGAAGTCATGGCTTGGATTTCCCCCAGGATCTTAATGCGCTCGCGAATGGTACCGGAGATTGTGCTGAGTACCTCTGCCAAACTACCGCCTACCTCTGTTTGAATATGGATCGAGGTAACAATTAGATCCAGATCTTCATTGGCAATGCGCCCAACAAAATGATCGAGCGCTTCATTAATGCTGTAGCCGAGCATCGTCTCTTTGAGTACCTGCTCGAACTCGGTTGCCATCGGATCAGGCATCTCTTGTTGAATGACGCGAAAAGCATGGAGTAGTCCATAACCAGCCTGTAGTGAACCAATCAACATACTCAACATATCGGGTAATTGCGCCGCAAACTTTTTGGCCATGGCCTGTTGACGATGGCGCAGAAAGGTGCCAGGTAGCATCCAGCAGACACCAGCTAATACGATACCGCTGAGTAAGTACCCAGAAGCAAACCAGCCAATTAACAGTCCACATAAACTTATCCCAACTTGAATAAAAAAATATTCTGTTACGGTCAAATTAATATGGGATGCAGCCAACTGATGCTCCAGGCGATTGCCAATGGCTAACTGCCGGATTCGACGATTCATCGGTTGGACAAGCGTACGCTGGATTTGAGGTTGTGCAACAGGTGAACGTAATGATGCCACCAGGCGTTGCTGCACCTCATTAGTCCAACGCAAATGGCGATGTAGCGCAATAAAAATTGAGAGAACTGTCCAAGCAATTAATAGGGCCGCGAGTGCGAGCATATCCCTGCTCCAAATATGCTATGGATGAACCGATGGCTGGATTGCACGGACGGGTGCAGCTACCATTGACGACCGAATACGCTTCAACCAGGCGAATGGGCCGGAATGATTAAATTGTGACTGCTCTGATAGCTCTGGTGAACTTTGTTGCAATTGTTTCGCTAGCTGTTGTATACGTTGACTAAAGAGTGTACGCGGATGGCTCATAACCAGAGGGATACCACGATTACAAGCCAAGGTTGCCAACGCCGGTTCAAACGGAATTGATAGATGAATTTTTTCACCCAGGTATTGCTCCACCATGTTACGATTCAATCCACCTGTTATGTCTGCCTGGTTGAGTATTAGATGAATCGGGGCGTCTGTCTTCTGTCCCGCACGAATTGTCTCCAATAACCCCTGCGCATTGCAGAGACTCATCACTGTGGGATCGGTGATGAGTAGAATTTGATCAGCAGTGGTTAGAACTTCCGCTAGTACTCTGTCGGCTGTTGGGGCTGTATCGACAATGGTCATGGAAGCCAGCGTGGTAAGTACAGCAAAGGTCTGTTGCCAAGTGTCAGTTGTGAGTTCGGCGACCTGCGTTGGTTCATTAGGTGCTACGAGTAGTCGAATCCCGCTCTGATGGGATTGAAAATATCCCCGGAGCAGATCTGGATCAATTGTCTCTTCATCGGCTAGGCCAGCAATGGTATGTCTTGGTTGCACATTGAGCATGAGTGATAGCTGGCCCAAGCCGTGATGAACTTCTGCTAGGATAAGATCATTGACACCTTGTTGATGTAACGCGATTGCTAGATTCGTCGCCAACATACTACGCCCCACACCACCTTTGAGACTAACAAGTGCGATCAAACGTCCATGACGCGTATTGGATAGAGGAATCGATGACGATTGCAGAACTTGTTCAATTGTCACAAAAAAATGGCGAGGATTGATAGGATAGGCGATATAGCCGCTTGCGCCGACTAAATGAGCTTCTTGCAGTGCCACTAGTTGCTGCGGTGGTGTCAACGCCAAAAGGGGTATTTGCGGCAGCTCAGCGGTCAACCTGCGGAAAAGCGCAATGGCATCGGGCCAGTCCAAATCAATGAGAATGAGTACTACCCCTCGCTCCCGTAAGACCTGGACTGAATCGGCCGTAGCGGTGATAATTGTGAGTTCCCAACCTCTTTCTGTTGTTAGCTGTTGAACCGCCATAGCACGCTCGGATTGTTGGGTAAAGATGGCTACTTGTAGAGAATCTAATTGCATGGAGGTGCCTTTCCTGTCATCCTATGTTTAGGAATGAGAATTTTTAACTTGTACGCGAGCAGTCGGTGCCCACCCAAAGGGTTCCCGGCAGCCCGGCGCGCCCGTGCGGGCCTAACCTTTATGTCGGCTCATTCCTTAGCGTGTCAGTTGAATCTGATAGCGTTCGGCCAGATAAAATTGATCTACCACTACAGGCCCCATTAGGGTGTCATCATCGGGAGCACGGAGCGTGAGATCAATGATGCCCCCGACATTGAGTATGTGGCGAATTGCTAGGGCATCGGCTGGTTCCACAGCCAATAGAATCGACTGGCCACGCTCATCAAAGGTGCGGATAACCCCCCCTCGATCCTCACTGCCAACAGTGGTTTCTCCATCTGTTGGAATGACCGGCAAGATAATTGCATGTATTTCTAAATTCTGTAACAAGGCAATGCTTTCCTCAATGACTCGGGTTCCAGCGTCCTGCATGAGTTCTAGATCAAACGTGGCAAGCAGATCGATACGGTCGCCCGCACGCAATAGTTGACTGCTAATCAATTTGGATTGTGTCGGTACAACAGTGACAACCTTACCCGGTGGAATTGTCAGTGCAATCTCTTTGGTAACGGCATCTGGCGTTGTCAACTGTTGTGCCAGAATGGGTTGATTGGCAAAAAGCTCTACCGTTGCCATCTTGCCCAGCACCTGATCGAGACTAATTGCTGCCCCTTTGGGTACCGTGCCAACCGGTAGTTCACGAATCGCTACTTCAGACCGACGAATCGAACGCCGACGCGGAATGTCCGCAACAGCAACAACGACCGCTACGGTATCCAGCTTTGCTTCGCTATGTATGGGATTGCGTTGATTCAATGTCGAATAGCTTAGAATACCCGCCAGAATTGCTGCCACACAAGCACTGATCCACCAGAAGAGCCCACTCAAACGCATTATCAATTTGTCCTAAGATTGTTGAGGGTTGCTCGCCCCCTTGTCAACCACATGAAATCCTAATGAGCCAATGTCGATTTACTGGACGAACCGTACAGTACGTAGACCAAAATCAGGTACAACGCCATTCGTACCTCCTCCACGTTTCAACGTGCGCACAAAACTACCCTTTACCCATTTATTTTTGCCTTTGAAATTGTAATCTGTCAGTGTAAAGGCTGCGAAGGAACAGACACGATATTCTGTGTTAGAGCCATTGCCAGTCACTTGATCATAGAGGGGCATGGTGATGGTGTGACCAATCCAGCTATCCATCGCTTGGCGTACATTGGAACTATTTTTGACACCAGGTGCTGAAGGGATCCAATCCCCAACCGCCCACATTCCACTGTTACTTGGGTTCGCAATATTATCGGCCAACTCAGATGCACCATTCGAGCCACCATTCCAATCGAGCCAACCGACATTGCCTGGAGCGGTCGGATTGCTATCCCACAGCGTGTAGGTTACACCATAGGTAAATCCGGGGTCAGCATCACTATCCATATCATCGCACATCGTCGTCATGGGTAATAGATTCCCCATGCTGGCAATAGGGACCACTTGGGCTTCACTCACTGCTTGTACGGTCAGAAAGGTGTAGCCCATGATGCCAGCAAAATAGGTGTCGAACGTGTATGAGGTCTCTACGTGGATACCCAAATTAGGATCACTGTATTCCCAGGTAACATTGTCGGCCCCATTCACAATTGCTAGTGATTGGATTGCACTATTGATCGCACCCTCGGTATTACCCCGGGCAACTTCTCCTGTACCGCCTAGTGCGGCAGCATCAGCAGCAATTTGCATCCGTCGTTGTTGCCAATAGAGGTTGCCAGCATCAAGTGTGAGCCCAGCTATACTGAGGAGTATGGGCAAAACTAGCGTGATATAGAGAAGGGTTGAACCTTCCTGTGCCTGTAAATGTCGAAGGAATTTGACCATGATTGCTGCTATAGTTTTTCTTGATGTCAAAATTATGGATGCGTCCCATGTTGTGAGAGTTCCTATAGGAACTCACTGAAGTGTCCGGTGCAATGCCAAAAATGTGGTATGTACCCCCTACTCATATAACACTTGCATCGTTACATCAACTGTGATGGGAACGGTTGAAATGGTTGTTAGCGCACCAAAGAGTGTTTGATACTCGTGATAAACACGGACCGTGACGGTATCACCGATTTGATAGCTACTCTGTGTTGGGATCAAGGTGATAACGAGATCCACTCCTGCTAGGTTAACTGCACTGGCCTCCGCTGTAATCCGTGCCATTGCACCGTTAATATCTGTTGGATGTGTTGTGAGCCAGCGTGCACCTTCTTGTGCCGCGTTGGTTAAGCCGCCATAGGTGCGTAGGCCAAGGCTGAGATCGATCACACCTAAGATGAGCATCAATAGGATTGGTAATGTCAAGGCAAGCTCGACCAAACTGCTCCCTTGCTCGCTCTGCAAGGGGCTATAGACCTTCCGATAATCTTTCGTAGGGGCACGGCATGCCGTACCCCTACGAAAGGGCGTCCCAGCACGACTCTTTTTCTGAAGATCCATAGACGGGGCAGGTTGCATAATATGTTTGTATGAACCCTCTAACATGGAGGAATGTTTGTTTGAACAAAATGTTGCACCAACGCAGAGATTGTCAGGAGTAGTATCGTCGACAGTTGCTGGGGACGCCCCAAACACTCCTTAGACATCCAGTGTACATTTGAGACGCGTATGCACTATGTTTATAATGAGTTGTTGTATTAGAAGCTGCCAACGATACTGTCGAAGACACCACCAATTCCACCGCTCAACGTGCCAAGTGCTGCCACGAGTACGATGGCGACCAAGGCAATAATCAAGGCGTATTCGGCCATACCTTGCCCATCTTCGCTATGAAGCGCAAGCTGTCCGTTGATGAATGTAACGAGTTGATTTAACATGATTTTCACCTTTCTACCTACTATAACTGAAACAGATAATTCTGTTACACACAAACGAAAATTTTTCTGACCATCGCTATCAATAGATCAACATGCTAGCCTCACCGGTGAGTACGATAAAGCCATCGTCAATGAACTGTGTGGCCAATGGGGTCAAAAGCTCATATTGATAAGTCACCTCTACTGTAATGCGTTCACCGTCAACCAAAACTACATTGACCTGAGCATTTGCTGGATTGAGACCGGCTAATTGATCATATACTGTTGTGGTAGCGGTAGCCGGGTCAACAATCCCTGCACGTGCTCCCATTTGTGCAGCACTCTGAATCACATTTGCTGCATAGAGCGCCGAGCCCAGATCGATCATGCCAAAGGTAAGGGGCAACAGCAGCATGAGTGCAAAAGCAAACTCAAGTACTGCAGATCCTGTTTCGTCTGCACTTTGCCGTTGCCTATAGCTGTCACTGCCACATTTCGCCACGGTTGCATTTTCCTTGCGCAGATCACTAGCCACTTTTCATTGATAGTACAAAAACGATATGACTCAATGATTGGGCTAGCGAAAATTGCTGTAAAGAGAGCAATGCCTGGGTAAACGTGCGTAGATTATTGTGATGAATTGCTTTGACTGAATGTGGCGATGTAACGTTGATGCAGCGAGGAGCAATGTTGCGTTTACGTTTTTCTGCGGAATCTGTAATCAAACTGTAACATACCTGTAGCATCTTGCCATCGGTATTAGGTATGAATATTTAGGTTCCAATCTAACAGTTGCTATTTTTTTTGTTTCGTCGGGTCCGTCGATGTAAATGTGGCTATAGCATGAGAAAATGGTCATGTCCTCCGACAATTGTCACAGCCTGAATCCTATGCAAAGTGGTTGTTGTTTGAGGCATTTGGTAAAGAGATGTGTATCTCGATTGCCGATGCCTGTGACAGTATCTTGTCAGGAATTCGTCCTTATAGATAGTGGTATATTTGTTAGGTAATTAATGCTTTACTTTACGACAAATCGATACGGAAGGTTCAGTGCAATGAAACACTTACTCGTGATGCTCCTGCTGGTACTTGCTTTGGTGATGCCGATCAATGGACAGGTAGAGAGTAATTTAGATAATCCCATACCTTGCCCCTCTGGGGAATCGTGTGGGCCTGGGGCACCAATACAAAATGTTAGTTGGAACAGTTGACTAAGTATTCAAGTTGTACACCGTGCTTAGACTGTGCCAAGAATGTTGTTTGCACTTGTAGGTAAGCAACATTCCGGGAATGCGCCGGGAGAACGTTGGGGTAACTTCATCCGTATGGCGCATTCTCGAAATGTTGATGAGAGATTCTTTTCCTTGGAACAGCCTTAGGGGTGGGTCCCCTAGAGCACAACGAATGATCACGGCACTGCAACGTTAGACGATGATACAGTTGCCTTCTACTCTTGCAAGATGAACCACAATTAACGCCAGATCAGGTGAAATATCGGCTAATGGCTACGGCCAATCAGAACTGGCCTGGTTATGATGCCACACGTGCAGGGGCCGGTTATCTCGACATCTATGCCGCGGTTCATGGCGATACCACCGAGAGTGCCAACACGAGCATCCCCGCTAGCCAACTCCTCTGGAGTGGTTCCGAACCTGTCATATGAACCGACGTCAATTGGAACTCAGTTAACTGGAATAGTGTTAATTGGAACGCTGTGAATTGGACCGGTATCAATTGGAATTCACTTAACTGGAATGCTGATTATTGGGATGATGAAAGCAACAGTGTCTACGGGACAACCACAATGGATCCCGCATCTAATTCGTGGATGATTGAGGGTGATAACACAACAGACAAGGAGGAAGGTGAACGTCATGAATCGAATAGACTCTTTTTGCCGTTCGTTACGCGATAACTTGCTCTTCTGAAGCGAAGTCAGCGTTGCTACTTGTA